>RJWJ010009310.1:0-50417 GCA_004363605.1 Indri indri
TTCCGCAGGGAAATTCCTTCTCCACACTTCCGAGAGAGATGGCGGAAATGCCACAGGCTCCTGCCACTGCCTGTCAGCCGTGGAGGGCCGGGGCTTGGTGTCAGGCGGGGCACAGTGGGAAAAGTGAAGGCCGGGAGGACGCGTGGAAATCCCAGTGCTTCCTGGGACTCTGGCCCAGTCGCCCAATCGTAGTGCATTGGTTCCAACCCTTTTCATAAAATTGCAGTGGAGATTGTCACAAGGCATCGCAGGCCCTTGGAAGACGTTAGTTCTTGGTCTTATGCTTCACTTGGCCTAAATTAGTTCTTTGTTAGTTTTTCTTCTTCTGGGATATAACATACATACAGAAATGGGCACAAGTCATCAGTGTGCAGATAAATGAATTTCCACAAAATGAACAGGCCCATGTGGTTGCACCCAGGTCAGGAGCAGACCGTTTCCAGCACCTGAGAAGCCCCCTCCTGCCCCGTCTACTGTCACTGCCCCAGCCCAAGACAGCCAGGCTCCTGAACCCTAACCACATGGACTAGTCTTGCCCGTTCTGAACTTTGCACAAATGGAATCTCACAGTGGGTGTTCCTTGACCTGGGTTCTTTCACTCAACATTGTGACTGTAGGTTTTATCTATGTGGGGACGTGGGGTTATAGTCCTCCTTTCAATGCTATGTAGTATTCCACTGTGTGAACATACATAGTTTCTCTATCTAGTCTACTGCTAGTGGATATTTGGGTTGTTTCCACTTTGGTTTGAGGCTGTTATAAATAGAACTGCTATGAACCTTCCGGGTCATGTGTCTTGGCACACATATGAACACATTTGTGTCAAGGAAATGCGTAGGAATGGAATGACTGGTTGTAACTTGGCTGGTTTTTAATGGTCAAGTTTTAGATCACAAAATTATTTTCAGCTTTAGCCAAATGGAGTGTAACACACTCAACATTTTCTGGTCAGTTTGATCATTTGGGAAGCATTTATCACGTGCCTTCCAAGGGCAAGCACTTGGAAGAGATGCTGAGGTCAGGAAGAACTGGCTTCTGCCTGTAGAGAGCTCGTGGTCGGTGCTCGCCACTCCAGCCTGCAGTGGACACATGCAGTGGGCACGTTGAAATTAACTAGTCACCTTCCTTACCACAGCATTTATTTTTCCAATCCAGGAGTCTTTAACTGATAGTATTTTGGCCCAGGCAATAAATAGGCACATGATGCTTGTGACACCAGACTGTGATACTTTCCAGGACACACACTTTTAGTGATTGCATGCCTTTTTACCAGTTAAACGTTAAGAATGGCAGCTCCAAAACAGATAGTGTATGAAGATGCCAGTTTAAATTCTTCTTTTTCCATTTGGCCGTGGGTTCAGATTGCTTCCCCATTTCCTTATCCTGAAAGTCACTATAGAAAGGCCTGTACTTGTCAGTGTCATGTTTGTGAGTTGGCTTTACTGTTCAAGCCACTGAGTTTCTAGATAAGCTTCCCAGGATGCCGTCCAGGTGTTCACGGAGTCAGGGCCATAGGCAGAGCCGGGCAAGGGAAAGGCTCTGTCGCTGGGAATCCGCTGTCACTCAGTGCTCTCTTTTCCTCCCTTTCCTTTCTAGCTGATGACCAAGCACCCAGCCAAGCGGCTGGGCTGCGGGCCTGAGGGAGAGAGGGACGTGAGAGAACACGCCTTCTTCCGGAGGATCGACTGGGAAAAACTGGAGAACAGGGAGATCCAGCCCCCATTCAAGCCCAAAGTGGTAAGTCCAGAAAAGCAGTCTGTTTCTGGGCCCCACCTCCACAAACTCTGAGACCGTCCCACCCCGCTTTTTCTTGGAGAGAGGAGGCCAGTGACCCCCTGGCCTTGCAGGGTGAGTAAAATGGCCAAGTCCCAGCCTTGTCCTCAGTCCTGTGGGCTGAGAAACCAGGATTCCTGCTGACTTTGGGGACAAGAACAGGCAAGGGAGGGAGGAGGAACCTGTGTACACCTGGCCCTCCAGTAGGCAGTGCAGAGCACCCCACAAACAGTTAGAGAGTGAGGACAGGTCTGCTTTGGAGACTGGACTTTGCAGACTCACATACCGAGCAGAGCTCTGTACACAGCCCTGAGTCCTTGGCTGGACTCGGCTTCCTGGCCGTCTCCAGCTTGCCTGGATCTGCCATGCACCGTTGGGAGGGAGCCCTGAGGCATAACTCGATCTTAGCCAGCTCGTAGGCAGAGCCTGGGTGCAGCCTCACCTTGGCCACTGCCCCCGCTGCAAGGAGAGTGTGTGTCACCCACCAGTTCCGATGTTGCCACCTTTATTTAGACACTTCCTGTGTGATTCCCATTTTTTTTCCATTTATTTAACAAACGCTATGTGCCAGGCCCTGTTCCCTGTGCTTTACAGATATTCATTTAATCCTCCCAATAGCCCTGTGAGATGGGTGCTCTTGTCTTCCATTTACAGTGGAGAAAACTGAGGCACAGAGAGGCTGAGTCACTTGCCAGAGGACACACAGCTAATAGGTGGCAGAGCCAGGACGGAGTCTCTGTCCTTACCACTGCACCATTGCTCTGTGACTACCCTGATTCTGGTGTTGATTGCAGCAGTGCGTGCCTCGCTGACTGTTTGTATCTCTAGAGGTAAACTGAGAGTCTCTAAGACGTCAGCATCCTCACTCACACCACCTGCCACTTTGCAGTGCCCCCGAGGGAGTCCCATCTCTGAGGGCCAGGCAGATGGTGCCTTCCAGCCCTGCCACCGTCTCGGCCAGCGCTGGACAGCCACCCCTAGTCCCTCTGCTCCGAGACTGCAAAGGGAGCTGCTTTCATCCACAGTCAGTTTCCGAAGTGTCCACCGTGTCGGCTCAGCTCAAATATGTCTCCTTGGACCAGTGTCCCATGAGCGGGCAGAGGGGACCCCTCGGGGTGGCAGAGCTGCTGACTGGGTAGCACCCGGCTCTATTCTTAGAGCAGCAGCTTCCTCGTCCCGTGCGCCTCTGTGTTCTCCACCCCAGAAATAAAACCGCGGTTGGTGAGCCCACTTGATTTTATTTTTCTAAGATATTTTTAGCACTCACATTAATCAGGTCAGTTGACTTTCTCCTGAATCATCGTTTCAAATAGGGCCCTTAGGTATCTGCCACCCCCGCTTCTCTGTAGCCAGCCCTGCACACTGATTTCCGGGGCTTCTTGTGGGGTCCTACCCCTCAATGTACAGAACCTGGTTCTTAAGGTTTGGGGGCTGGCCAGAGTGATAAATGATGCTGCCAATGGCCTCAGTAGAAAATTCTGTTAGGGAGTTTCTTTTTTCCCTTTTATATTGTCTTCTTAAATTAAAATATGAAGGGTATACAATAACATCTTAAACACAGTTTAGTTCCTTTACGGGAACAACATAGAATCGCACATTGACCTTGCTTTAAAGGTTGAGCAAAATGCAATTACTTGTCAGTCACTTTCCAGAAAGAGCTGAGTTGTAGCAAAGCTCACCATAAAACCGTCTTTTTTGGTTTATTCCCACCTTATTTCAGAAGAGAGTATTTATTTGCATGGTTTCCCACTTTTTGTGGCTCCTTGTCCCTGAACTTGGATGTGGGTAGACAAGAGGGTGATTTGGTTCTGGCCGCCAAGACCGTAGGTGGTTCCGCATGGGCCGTGTAAACCACTGGGAGCAAAGTTGTACCCGTAGCAGGCGCTGCGTCGGGAGCAGTGTTGGTTTATTTTATATTCCTGGAATACTGCTCTTTGTCTGCCTGCTTTTTTTTTTTTTTAAAACTGAGTGCTGGTTAAATTAAAAAGGAAGAATGAATTTCCTCTGGCTGTGAAGAAACAGCCCCTGAACTCACAAACAGAAGCAGAAATCGCGGACCAAGTCCCCGAAACTGACGGTTCTGCGTGAATGGCTGTGCTTGGCGAGAGCTCAGGCCGGAGGAGGGGAGAGGCCGCGTCTGCTCAGAGACTCCTCAGGCAGGAGCCCGCATTCTGCGGGAGAACCTGTGCGTGCGAGAGGAGGCAGCTAGAAGGAACAGACGACAGGAGACGGGACCACAGGAGAAACAGCACAGCAGCGGAGGTCAGAAGCCAGAGGATCAAGGGCAAAGTAATAAATGCACAGGTTCTGGTCCCCAGGAGGACAGCAAAGAGCGGCTTGAGCTCTGTTTCCCCCAGTCCCCATGCCTGCCACGCCCAGGCAGCAGCTATGGGGCGGCGTGTCTGAGACCAGAGCACCAGAAACACCACGCCAAGGACAAGTCCAGCAGTCGAAGAGGATATTTAGCACAGAAGAAAGCAACCGAAGTCAGGGCCGCAGATTGCCCTGTGGTTAACCCAAGCAGCAGGGGAGAATGAGCTGCGTAGGAAAGCTCCCCTGTGATGTGTCCCCCTTCCTCGGTGAGAAGTGTACTGTAATTCCCTGAGCCGGAGCTAATCGGAAAGTCAAAAGAGCTTACAGGTAAAATGCAGGGCTGAACATTTCCCAACAGGCGGTTTTGTTACTTCAAAGAGAGAGGCAGCAAGGCGAGCCCAGCCGGCGCTGCTCCAGAAAACAGAACGGCTGGGGAAACACGTCGCCGCCGGACGCTGTCACTGACCGCGGGCACCAAGCCCGTTTCCGAGAGGGTCTCCCCTCGGAGCAGATCCATTAGCCCCAGCTGACCAGCCTTGTCTGTCGTGGCGAAGTTTGCCTGGTCCGTGTTTTAGCAAGTGCTGGTGAATCCACTTCCCCGAGCCTGAGAGGACCGAGGACTGGCGGCTGCTCTCACGTGCAGAACCGGAATTAGCCTTTGCTTACCGTGAAATATTAAAACCAGCAGCAGCACTTCAGGTACTCAATTATTTGCTGGGCGCTTCTGCAGACCAGATTTACACTTGTTAGGATCAAGACTCTGTCATCTTTGTTTTACTTTATTTTTTAAATGTTTTTGAACCTCCAACGAAGGATTATTCCAAAATCACCGACTTCCCTAAGGAGGACAGAGATAATCTATCGCTTATCCAGAGGAATCGGCGTTCCCTTAGCGTGCTACCTTTTTTTTCATCTTTCTGACTGCCAACGTGACATCACTCAAGTTAACCTTTAGAACAAAGTACCGTGCAAACTGTGAGATACCCCCACAGAAGACATTCCACAATGCCGTGATCCATCACGAGGCTCTGCACAGGACTTTCTGTCTCATGGTGACATTAAAGGAGAGAGGAGAGTGACCAGAGTCGGGAACTGTGGCCATGTCCCCTGACAGAGACAAGTCCAGAGGCTGGGACGTGAGGGAAGAACCCGCCCTGTAGCAGCCAGCAGTGGGAGAGTCCAGTCCTGGATGGAGCCATATCTGTCCCCAAAAGGCCACCGTGTGCCACTGGGAAGGTGAAGATGATTTTCCAGAAGACAGAACAATCGCTTGGTTTATTTTGTAAAACAAAAGCAAAGACAACAGCAGACAGCTGTGCCATGCTCTCCTGGAGATGAGACGGCCACATATCCATCTCTTCCTCCTTGTGAGAAACACACAGAGCAAGCTGGTTTTGGGGACCGCTTCAAGGAAAGACAGCACAGGGACCCTCGGCTCTGCAGACAGGGGTCTCAGCTCGGCGTTTGCTGGTGTTCTCAGCAACAATCCATGTCATCGGAAAGAGGCCCAATAATGTTCACAAGATTCTGTGTAAGAGCTACCTTTTATTTAAGTTTAAAAAAGATGTCGCCTCTGAAAAGGTTAATCTTCAGTTACCGAGAGAGAAGCCGGTGTCCACCCTGCCTCCCGTGGGGTCCTGTGGAGGAGAGTGGGTGCGGCCAGCCCGCGTGGCCCAGCAACGGGAAAGCTCACCAAGGGAAAGAAAGTGCGTTCTTTCTGCTTCGCCTGAGACACAAAAGCCCCAATGCTCCGATCCAGCATCACTTTGAATTTTGTAGGTTTTTATTTGGATTTATAGTTCATGTGAATAAAATAGCCAAGAATAGCTTTCAAATTTCCACTCATCCTGCCCGTGACAAGTAGCAGTTTATACAAATACCGGGAGTATAAAGTTAATTGATTTTTCTTCTTTAAATGTCTATCCATTGACACCAAGGAGCCAGAAACATTCACTATACTTGATTGGTTATTAGAGAGAGAGAGAAATGAACCTATAAAGGTAACAAAAGAGGTATATTCCAGAGTGGACAGGTAGACAGAGCACTTTGGAAATAGGCCTTTCACAGGTGGCCTTTCTTAGAAAATTATTGTCATTATTTTATCAAAAAGAGAGAGGAAAAAAATAGAACAACTGTCATCAGGACATTGGCATCCTTGCGGCAAGAGCGACAGAGAATAAGAACACTGAGGGCAGGTGTAGGCGTCACTGCGGCGAGAACACACAGTCGGGACTCTCTCCCAGTCTCCGCGGAGTCCTGTATCTCACAGTGCTGTTAGCGTATTTGGAGAGCGTGATGATGGTTTAATTATCGAGGTTGGTACAGTGATCCTGTTCATTTTTAAGAAATTTAATCTTGAAATAATTTCTAATATCAGATTTGCAGAAAAGTCAGGAAAGTAACATAAAGAATTTCTGCATTCCCTTTGCCCAGATTCCCTAACGTTTTACTGTGTTTGCTTTGTCGTTTCGCCAGCTCTGTCTGGCGTGTGGGTGCAGACACACGCACATAGACATGTTTTTTTCTGAATCATTTGTAAGTTGCAGATGTGATACCTTTTTCCACCTAAATAATTCCATGTTATTTCTTAAAAATAAGGCCATCATCACAGTACTGAGTTATTTTCATAATTACTCTGGAAAGTTCTTTATACAGAGCAGCAGCTCTGCATACTGGTGGAAGGAGGAGAGTCCTGGCTTGATCTATCTGAGTGATACGCGGCCGCAGGCAGCCCGGATGCACCTAATCAGTTCTCTCGGATGGCGGGTAGCTTCATTCTCTGGGCCTTTCCGTTGAGTCAGTGGCTGCGATGCCAATTAAAACTGAGATTCTCAAGACTTGGGGAGTTTGCCAGCAACATACAAACACTCACCAGACTTTGGAGACTAGAATAAGTCGCATCAAGATGTGTTTAGGTTTGATTTAAGCCTTTAATCCAGTCTAAGACAGCATCTTTTACTGTGTTAATGAGAGGTAAGCAGTTTTCCCTACCTATTCTTTGATAATTACTCTCCCAGATACTTTCCTGCATAGAAGAGAAATCGAAAGAAATGAGACATTTGAACTAATAATCAATATAAATAATCAGCAGTATTGCAAGCCTCAGGGAGCTCCACTGGTGGGTGGCAGCATAAAGACCCTGTGCGCTTCAAGTTGTGTGACTTGACGTGTTCCCATAGTTGGCAGCAAAGGTCCCCAGCGATGATGGTCATTACAACTTCTCTTGGGAAAGGATTTAAGAATCCTCTAAACCTGGACATTAATTAAAGAAAGACCACATGGAGTGCATGTTTTTATTCCGTAGAATACACCCATGATACGCCAGAACCTTTGCCCTCATGCACATGTCTCTCACACCTGTAAGAATCGACTCATTCAACGTGTGCTCCTAGCCTGTATCTGCTAGCAAGCTCGTTAACAGAATCGGCCTCCTTCAGAACAGAATTTTCCCTTTCTGAGATACTGCGCTGAGGCAGTAGGTTAGACGAGTACTGTCTAATTTTGTCAGAGTGACCAAGACTATGTGATGTTGGCGGGAGGTGAAGGAGAGCCCAGTCTCTTCTTTAAAAGTTATTGTTAAAATGCTATCGTTATACGGTGAAATAAACAGGTAAGTGGCAGAGAAGGGCATAGAATGAAAAGGTATCTCCCTAACTACTGACCCCACTATCTGTTATCTTTTCTGCACCTTCCGGAAGGTTGTCTGCATGTGTAAACATATACACGAACGAGGTCGAGCCGTGTTTTGCACCTTGCATCTTTCAGAATACGATACATTCCAGAGGTTTCTTTCCACATCAGCTCCCGTGGGTTTATGGCATTGTTTACGTGGCCAATTCCCAATTTCTGAGTTCCAAGGCCGGGAGCCGACTGTTCTCCAAATGCTGTCCTTTGTCCGTTCTTATCCTCCAGACCATCCGTACCAAAATGCACTGGCTTCAGTGGGCATCCAGGTCTTCGGTGAGCACTTTTCCAGAAGCTCTGGTGACTAAATGAGCAAACTAACCTCACTTTTTAACCCTTAACCGTGTGCTCCTGCTTGTGTTGGTCATGCACGGAAGACCATCCCCGGGCATGCTGGTCTTCATAGAAAGGGCAGATCCGTGGCCAGACCCCCTCCCTGGGTGGTTCCAGGGTGTGGACCTTACCTCCCAGGAAGCCCACGCAAAACGCAGCAGCCCATTTCTGCTGTCGGTTATTTGACTTCAGTGGAGACAGTGCCCGGCCACGAGGCGGGGAGCTGCGCACAGACGGTGGTGATGTGCTCGCGGATGCGCTCGCTGGGCCCTGGTGCTGGGATTTGAGATACAAGGAAGGGCTCCCCTAACACGGAGCACGTCCTGCTGCATTTGGTGATCATAAGAGAGACCCCCACCTGTCTGTCTCCTTTCTCCGCAGTCTTGCAACATGCCTTTACCCCTTATTTGCTCTGCATTCTTCCTCCTCTTCTGGGTTTTGTTTGGTTTTGCTTTTTAACGGCACTGTTTTTGAGCTACTCATATTCCCGCACTCATAATTCCCGTAGCCGTGACCGTGGGGTCGCGTTCTACATGACTAAGACCCGAGGTACGGGGCAGGGCGGAGCCCAGCACCTGCATTGCTCACGCTCGGTGGCCTCTCAGGTAAGGATCGCAGTGCAAAGCCCAGTCTCCCCACACCCTGGCCAGGAGGCGGGGGCCG
Source organism: Indri indri (assembly GCA_004363605.1). Taxonomy (NCBI): domain Eukaryota; kingdom Metazoa; phylum Chordata; class Mammalia; order Primates; family Indriidae; genus Indri; species Indri indri. Next base: position 8,767 of record RJWJ010009310.1, read on the forward strand.
TGAGGGGACCGTGTGCCACGCAGGGCTTGATGGGGGCGCATTGCAGCGCCAGGTCCTCCCCGCGGTGCCCATCACTCTGTGCTTTATAATGTCTTTACTGTGCCTGATTTCTCCTGGGTTTGTCTTATCCATTGCTAATTCGACCAAGTGGATTAGGATGTCAAAAATGACAAGGGAGTCGATCCTGAATCCAGAGATAAGAAAGGAGAGGTGGATTATTGATCGTTCGTTCATCCCTCAACATCGATCGCGTGCCTCTCACGTGCCGGCACTTGCTATGCGGCTGTGCCTCACATCTGTGTCCTGCCACCTCACTTAGGAATTCTAGTTCCCTTCGTCCTACGACAGCCTCGGAAGGTGATGGTCACATCCCCATCTCACCTTCGCAGTGAGCTGCGGCTGGTTGCCCGACGCGTTACGTTGTCCATTTGATCTCTGGTCCTTCACGCCGCTGTGCCCCCCTTTGCTGTGGGTGTCCACACTGCCCCGTGAGCAGAAGGCGTCATCTGGTCTCAGGGGAAGCCAGAGGAACTGGACTCCCCCTGAGGGCACACGCCGTCCAGTCGGGTCTGGGCTGCCTCCTGCCGCCCTCTGCCCCTCTGTCTCTGTCCCACACTGGTTGTGTGGTACGTCGCGTCCCAGAGGGCAGAAGCCTCAGTTGACCAAAGGTGTGGGTGGCCTTTGGAGGTGAAGGTGGTTGCACCCAGCCTGGGGTTTTGCTCACAAGGTCTAGATGTCACTTTTAGCTCCTGTGTGTTGTCAGGTGGCCCAGAGCTCTGCGGCCATGGACAGCCCAAGCCTGCGTGCCGTCACAGACGCCGCAGAGGCTGCCTTGCCAGTGGCCATTGTGACGGCCTTCCTGCCTCCTCTCCTGCGGAACACTAGGAGGACGTCTGCAGTCAGGCCGGCTTCACTTTTCACCCGACCACGTGCTCGTTCTCGTGTTCCCAGGCACCGGGTGCCCCTTAACCCTCCAGTCCCTGTGCCGCCTCTCGTCCCTGCTCAGATCTGAGCTGGTGCCCCAAGCTCGCTGCCCGCCAAGTCCATGGTTATGAGTGAGGCCAGATCCCAGATGATAGGAAGAATCTCTTCTACGTTAGGGATACAGTAACTTCTTGAGTCTGTTATGTGTCTTTTCCGCAAGGGTCCAGAGCGCTGTGATTTTCATTACCCTTTTCCGGAGGAGGAGGAGGTGTTGGTGATGAAGACAGCCGCAGCTCTCCACATAAGCATCTTGAAAACACGTAGTTCAAGACCCTCTCCCATTTGACTTAAAGGAAGCTGTCTATTTCTGGGCCTAATTTTGCTACAAGCTGTGGAGGGCTCATTTTTAAAGCACTGAGAGCCCCTCCACGGTGGGAAAGTAAGCGACGTCGCTCCGTGCTGGGCTGCCGCCCCTTGGCGAGGGAAGCAGAGTCCTTGCCCGTTCGACGTCCCCCACAGCAGAAAGTCCTCCTGAGCCTCGGCTCTCGCCCGGCCCCTTCTGGGCTCTCCCCCCATCGCTTGCTCAGGTGTGCTCAGGGCTCCTCTCGTCCCACGGCTGGCGGGTGTGGACCTCGGTGGTGCAGGTTTCACGCCCTGCCCTCAGCCCGGCCCTCGGCCCGGCCCCACCTGGCCTCTCCACCTGAGAGAGTCGGTCTAAGGAAAGCTTTCATTCGCTGCAACGTGGTTTCCCTCTCTCCGAAATCAGGGAGGATTCCAAAGAGATTTAGAGGAGGGAGCAAGCAGGTGTTTCCAGCGGTGACAGGCACGTCACCGTCACCCAGTGCGATTGCCGAGCAGCCACTGGGTCGACCTGGGCTCTGCACCTTCTGCCTGAGCCCTGCGGTCACCCCACAGTCGTAGCGTGAGGCCTTAACCCGCGAGGTGTTTTCGTCCATTGGTCACAACGCTTGACTTTATAAGAAGTGGAAGCTCCTGGGAGTGGCCCTTCCCTGGACCCCAGCCTTAGCGTTTGATGTCCTCGAGCCTCCCGCCCTGGGCTTCTCAGGCGTATGTTTCTGCATCCCCTTTTTAGATCTCGGGAACTTTTCTTTTAGTTTGCTTTTTATTTTTCTTTGGCAGTAAAGCCCTGGCTTTTGGAAACTTCCATAGGAAGGTGATTTGTGACTATCATAAAAGATGTACTAAAAGGAGAGGGTGAGACCTGTGCGCTCCTTTCCTGGAATGCACTGATAAATCTCCAGCTGGGCAGGAGACGTCCCGCCAGGGGAGAGCCTTTGCCTTGGCTGGCTTTGCTCTGCCTTGCAGGGACTCATATCTTTTTATTGTGTTTTTTCCAGAAGTTCCTTCTTTCTCATCTTTGCACAGAGTATCAAGAGAAGCACAAGTGATCTCTTGTTAAGGGAGCATGTGTCCCAGCCTCCGGGAGCCCTGACTGTAGGTTCACTTGGATTTCCGGGCAAAGGATATGGATTAATCAGGTTCCAATAATCAGGTTCCAAAAGGGCATTTTCCCCAAAGCCAGCTCCACCTACCTGTAACACGCTCGTGATGTTTTTTCCTCGGGTTTCTGCAGAGTCTCCGTTCTCTGCCCTGGTGAACAGCTGCTCCTGCCTAATTTCCTTGTTTGGCCCCCACATTTGCCCTCCCACTGACCTTGGGACCTGCTCAGCCCCTCATATAGTCTTGGTATACATACCCAGGGTTTGTCAGCAGCAGCACAACTGACATTTGGAGCCAATAATCCTTTGCCGTATGTGCGTATGAGGGAGGAGGGGCTGTCCTGTGCCTCGTAGGATGTTCCGCAGTATCCCTGGCCTCTACCCACCTTGCCCTGCCCAGGTTGTGAGAACCAAAACTGGGTTCCCAAGGGGGCAAAGCCACCCCTGGTCGAGAACAGCTGGTATATCCAAAGGAAGGCTATTTCTTTTTTTTTTTTTTTTTTGAGACAGAGTCTCACTCTGTTGCCCTGGCTAGAGTGAGTGCTGTGGCATTAGCTTAGCTCACAGCAACCTCGAACTCCTGGGCTCAAGCGATCCTACTGCCTCGGCCTCCCAAGTAGCTGGGACTACAGGCATGCGCCACCATGCCCGGCTAATTTTTTCTAATTATATTCTTAGTTGTCCAGATAATTTCTTTCTATGTTTTTTTAGTAGAGACAGGGTCTCGGTCTTGCTCAGGCTGGTCTCGAACTCCTGAGCCCAAACAATCCGCCCTCCTCGGCCTCCCAGAGTGCTAGGATTACAGGCGTGAGCCACTGCGCCCGGCCGGGAAGGCTATTTCTTTAGCTGTTACCATCACAGCGATATCTGAACGTGGTACCCCGGTGGAAGGAAGGAAGTTTGCTTGCTTAACTGATGAATCAGGCACACACACGTGATTAATCCCTGGGAAGAAATAGCATGCCCTTATTTTTCGAAGAGGCTTTGTCAACATTTGGGAATGGCCTGTGCACGTGGGGTGGTGTGAATGGCAGGCTCTGCTTCGAGGCGTGGGAACGTGGGATAAGAGAGTGGAAGCTTTGCTGCCCCTCGTGCAGGCGGCAGGGCCTGCGTGAGGTTGAGGCCTCACATCTGGACAGCTCTGCAGAGCAACTTGAAGGGCCTCTCGTCCCCCCTCCTACATGCACGTCCCCCACCCACATACCCAGCAGCCACCGCGGGGAGAAGTCTCCTTGGGTGAAGAGTGGAAGGTTCCTTTTTAAAATGAAAATAAGCCCAGAAAGGAAAGCTGTTTGTTGCAAAGACCTTTCTTTGAATTCATGACATGCTTTCTTCCTCAGTGGGTACTTGGGAGCAGGTTTTATTTGATGAAGGTGGGAAAAGTATAATGAAACTAGATTCTCAGGCAAAGCTTCTAGAAGATACAGAAAGGACGAAAAACGGGGGTGAGGAAGCCTACCCGTGAGGCTGCGCTGCCCGTACCATCACCAGCACCGCATGCCGGGCCCTGTGCGAAACTCTAATCTCACCTTCCTAACAGCCCTGGGAGGGAGGTGTGGTTCTTCTCCCAACTTTACAGAGGAGGAAACTGGGTGGACCCCACTTGACAGTTTACCTAGAGCTGTTCTCTGTGAAAGATGCAAGGATGCATCTTAGTTAGTTCAAAACTTCTTCTAACTCGGAATTAATCCCTGTGGCACCACCAGCGTGGGAAAGGGCGACAGTGTTGACAATCATTCTTCACGTCCCCGTGCAACGCCCGGCTCGCCCTATTTCAGGGTCACCCTGGGATTCCGGGACTTCATCATGAAGCTTCCTGGGTGGCTGGAAAAGTGGGGAGGGTGCCCCTTCCCCCATTTGGATCAGGCTCTAAGCTGCGCTGCTCAAGCTGCCGCGTTTCCCAGGGACCCTGATGGGGCAGGTCTGCAGCCACCATCCACACAGGGCGCGGGCACAGAGCTCCTCCAGCCCAAGATCACCCTGTGAATAAGTGCCACGCCACCCTGTCTGCCAGTCGGCGAGCTCTGGCTAGGTGTGCAGAATTCCAGCTGGGCCCGGACACGAATCTTCCCGACCTTGCCGCCACACCCGCCCCGTGTGGCTTGAAGCTTAATTTAGGTGCTGGGGTTTTCAGCAGTCACCAGGCGGAAGGCAAAGATAACCCAGCTTTTACTTGACTACAAATATTGTTGCAAAGAACCAGACGTGGGCAATGATCTCACCCTCTCTGCGCAGGGGTAGCCACCTGCAGTCCCGGCCACCATCCGGCCTTGTCACGGTGGAGCCGGGACTGGCAGCCCAGTGCGCGGCGTTTGTGCTCTCAGCTCCGCTTGCTCAGCAAAGTGAAGTGAAACGAAAGAGGCTGTCTCCCTGTTGCTACCTTATCGCCGCCATTCCAGGGCTATTTGAAGATGTCCGATGATTGACTCAGCGGTTTTTGTTTGCTGTGCCTGGCTTCTGAATCCAGTAGGCCTGCAGGTCCTCTGGGATCTTCCCACCTAAGCAGCCCTGATTCCTGCCCCGCCGCACTCCTCCCCCAGAGGGGGCTCCTGGAGAGCTGCGCCCTGTGCTCTGTGAGATTTACTGACCCTTCCCTCCTTGTCTTTTTTCCCCACAGTGTGGCAAAGGAGCGGAAAACTTCGACAAGTTCTTCACGCGAGGACAGCCCGTCTTAACGCCGCCGGATCAGCTGGTCATCGCTAACATAGACCAGTCTGACTTTGAAGGGTTCTCGTATGTCAACCCCCAGTTTGTGCACCCCATCCTACAGAGCGCAGTATGAAGCTCACCGGCAAGAGAACACGCCCCCACCCCCAGCGCCCACCCCCCCAGCAGCGGGAAATGATCCTTCAGCCTAAAATTTTAAGGCCGTGGCCTTGTGTCTTGTTGCACTTGGAGGCCTGAAAATTATAGGGTTATTAGTCCAAATGTGATCAACTGTTCAGGGTCTCTCTGTCACCACCAAGAACATTATTTTAGTGGAAGATGACGTAACGTACAGTGTCCAGTTTAATTATGTAGAAGTCACATCTGGCTGTAGGTTGTAACCCTTCCTAGAAAGCAAACAGACTCTTGCCCCTTTTTTGGTATAATTTGATATATTTTCCATACCCTCCGTCTGTGGATTTTCACCATCAGGATTCCCCAACCAGAGATGTTAAAATGAACCTGCCCCAGCCCAGTGGGCTGGAAACATCTCCACCCAAGACGTCTTTGGAACGAAAGCACGGGGCACCTAGAGAGAGAGCAGGGAGGGATCAGGGGTCGGGGAGCCTTTGAAATACCCTCTGCCTCCGTCCTCTGCCTCGACGGAAATAGTCCCTAGAATCTAAGAGGCCAGGATGGACCTAATCACTGTCCCCAAACATTGACACATCATAACCCAACCATGGTCCAGTGGTTACCTGTTAAAAAAAGAAAGAAAACCTCAGATGAGTGTTGGGTGAATCTGTCCTCTGGTACCTACTTGGTTGATAACTGTCTTGATACTTGCATTCTTTTTAAGAGGCCAAATCGTCTAAGGACTTCGCTAAAGAGCATGTGAAATCATTTCAGATCAAGGGCAAACCATCGTGTGTGTGCATTCCTTTTAATCTCTGGGAGATGATTCTTCGATCCAGGGTGCCATCAGTAATCATGCCACTATTCACAAGTGTCATTAGCCAACCCCCCCCCCAATATTTTGCTCCCAGTGTTGTTACCCACCCCTGAGAGACTGAAGTGCGCACTCCATCCCCTTTTGTACTTATTTATTTAATAGGCTGCGGCGGCGTTGATGGAAGTACGATGTACAGTAACTTAATCGGCGTGTTGACTCTAGCGTCGGTCCCTACTGGGTGGTTTTCTTCCCTCCTCCAGCCCTTCATGTCCACGTAGGGATGAAAAACAATGCGGTTCGGTTCCCATTCCCAGTTCTTGTTGAATGACGCACCTGGAGCAGTGGAGTCAGGAAACCTGGAAGCACAGCGGCTCAAAGACGTTTTATCACTAGAAGGATTTTAACATGTTTTGCAAATGCATCATGCAATGAATTTTGCATGTTTATAATAAACCTTAATAACAAGTGAATCTATATTATTGATAGAATCGTATCAAGTATAAAGAGAATATTACAATAATTTTATAAGACACAATCGTGCTATATTTGTGAAGGTTCTTTCTAATCTGCTTTTACGATTAAGTTTTAGCTTAATTCTTTACTGCTGTGCTTTCTCCCCCCGCCCCTCCCTGCACTCGGGCACTGTATCAGATATATTAATTTTTTAATGTGGATCTAATTTCAAAAATGAATGGCTACTTTACATGATCAATTAGGCTTTTACTATATATGTATATAGAGAGATATATATATTTGATTCTACCTGAAAACAAAAGTTTGTGGGGTTATTTTTGAGATGAGACTCTCTCCTTTAGCTTCTCAATGCCATCTTCCATTTGGGTTCCTCTGCCACTCTTCCTCCTGGGGACGACGGGAAGTGTCCGACTCCAGTGTGCCTAGTATGTTTGTGCACGTGTGGCGCCGTCACAGCACCCGGGCTGAACTTTGTTTGTGTCTGTTTGTTTTGCTCTTCCTTTCAGCCGTGTGACTGTTGGCGACTCTGGGGGCGGGAGGGCTGGGAAGACTCCCTTCTTGCTCTGTGTACCCGGACGCACCAGAAGCTGTCTGTCTGTCCGCCCGGAATGCCCCGTCGTTTGCTCCAGCACACGCAGCCTCCGTGAGACCCCCACGTGTCCACCCCGAGCAGCCACACCCTGCAGTGCCAGCACACGCTTTTCAGAGGCTGCAGGTTTCCTTCCAGCCATTGCTAGAATTGGCCTTTCCAGGCTTGCAAGGAGCACTTCTTTGGCGAGACACCCCCTCAACGCAAGGTCCTCAGGGGAGCCAGGCTTCTGCAACAAAAAGAAAAAGAATGCAAGCAGCTATCGGTCCTTGCAGAGAGCTGCTCTATTTCCTCCCAAAAGCATTTCCCTCTCGCTCTTTGCCTGAACTTCACATGACACACGACCACTGAAGGGTCTGTGCAGTGAGAAGCCTGGGCTGTCCTGGGCACCTCTGAGTGGAGGAAGCGAGGGAGCAGGGAATGGGCCCGAGGAGAAGAAAGCAATTTCTTCTGCCATCTTTTAGGGACCTTAGGCATCCAAACTCAGAAGGGGCCCAGCTCTGTCCCTGCAGTCGTGTTGGACAGGGCACGTTCTGGGGACACGTCCTGACCAGGTACACTGCATTTGGTCCAATGGGAAAGAGGCTGGTTTGTAAAAGAGCCTAAAAGACAAAAGGGCCAGTCTCCCTGCCCCAGACGGGAGCAGCGGCAGGACCAATCCCCGCCCACCCAGGAGAGGCAGGAGCCCCATGAGGGGTGCATGGGCTTAGGGACCATTCTTTCCAGTGCCCAAGCCGCCTGCTGGTTTTAAGCAAGGCTCAGGCTTTCTCTCAAACAGCCAACCCGCAGTTCCAAATTCCCGTTTCTCTCGGAAACATTCACCATCCCAGATGGCTTGTGTTCCTTCAGAATGTGTGGCAAAGTTTCCAAAGACAGTGCCCCAACCATGGGGCCCGGCGTTCTGCCTGAGGGGCGGCAGACTGGAGAACAAACCCGGGGAGGAGAAAGCAGTAAAAACGAGGGCGCGACGGCGTGTTCCCGGGACGCGGCCTGCGTTCGGCGTTGCCGAGTGTTGGGTTTAGGTAGAGGCTAGTGCTTTAAAGATCTGAGCAGCCGAGACAGTTATCGCTGGAAGACTAACGTGGCTAACCATGAACAACTGTCACCCGCAGAGTCGACTTAGAAACTCTCGCGGGCATTGTGTGAAGTGCGACAGCAGGGACGGCGTTGCTGTTGGAACTGCAGCAGCCCGTGGGAGGCCGGCAAAAGGAGGGCTCCTTGAAGGGGCAAGTCCTGCCCCTGGGCACTGCCCGTGCCGCCCAGCAGAGTCTAGCACAGTCCCAGTCTCCGCAGGCCCCGGGGCTGTGACCGAGGGCCTGTTGGATTGCTTTGCATTATTCTCCCTTGGGAGGTGGCGGCCACTCTGCGGCAGAACTTCTCTCCAAGGCTGTGGGCCAGCGGGCTGGCAGCCCATGTCTTGGCACGTTGTCTAAAGCCACCAGACGCTGGGCTTGAAGTCGCTGGGGTGTGCCGCCAGCCTCAGCACACAGGTTGATGGGCGAGAACCGATTCAAAAGGTGGGTAGGAAACCCCCGGAGCCAAATGGTCGCTCCCCACGCTTGGACTTCTCTTTCTTCCCCATGGCCTGGCATGGTTAACGCAGAACCGCTGCCTGCCTGTTCTTAGGAGGTGTGCGAGGCTTTCTTACCAGGAATTTTGATAGAAAATCAGGAGGTTGAGAGCTCTTTGCAAACTTGGCCTGAGATGCTTGGCCGAAAGATTGTGAAAGACCAAGATTAACACAACCCAGCAAGAGTTGTCGAGCGTCTCTCATAGCTGAAGCCTGTAGGAGGGCAAGGTGACTTGCGGCAGGGGGTGTGCAGAGCCTTGAGAGCCCCCCCACACCACCACCATGTGCTGGAATGGGAGAGGCTGGGGGAGGCTGCGGTCAGGGAGGACCTAGGGAAGAGCAGCGTAGTGCTTGCAGAGGGCGCCTGCGGGAGGCGGGACGGGGAGCTGCTGTCATCCTCGGTGGCTTCCCGTGCAGGGTGTCGGTGCAGATGGGAGTTACCGTCTGCTGGTTCTCCAGAGTGTGTTTTGCCAGGGACACAGTCTGTTCCTCCTCAGACAACACCCCCCAAATGCCAGCAGCATCCACACCAGCTGCTAGAAGCCCCTTCCCCTCCTCCCTCGAAATAGCTCACAGTTCTCTGGGCAGAGCCAGCGAGTCCCTGCCCATGTTCCTCGGTGGCTTCCCGCTGAGAACGATGGCAGCTGACGATGGATGGAGAAGTCACAAGAACAGCTAACACTGCAGTTCCCACCTGGTTCCACTGAGCAGGAGAAATCTGAGTTGTTTTTGCTGGGATTTGTTTTCTCATTACTGATGAGGGGGAAGTGAGAGTCCTATGTTTTTAAAAGGCTCAGAAAGGCAACACCATCTGACAGTCATTTTCTCACTTTGGTCTTACTAAGTCACCTATTTCTTATGTGTTCGTATCACACTACGTCCTTTTCTTTATAACCCAGCAAGGGCAGGAGTGCCCGCTCCCTGCCGAGCACACCGAACAGTCGTCAGGAAAGGCGCAGTGAGCCAGGGGCCCGAGGGGAAGTGACCGTGAGAGTTACAGGGAAAGCAGCAGGCACGACAGTCACCAGGAAGGAAGGGCGCTGGGCTATTAGTGGCTACGCACCGATTGGACGAGGAGTGTTGGGAAATGTTTTTAAAAATCCTCTCCTGGGCTACATTTTATGAAATACACTGGACAGTCATTCCTGCCACCTCCCATTCGGGCTGACGCAGCAAATCTCGGGAATGCTGTGTATTTCTGCTCTGAGAAGGTCCAGAACGTTGGGAAAGGTTCCCCGAGTTATCCATGGATGAAGGCAGTCATCTAGAAATGGTGTCAACCACAACATTGTCAATTCGGTGATGCCAGGGTCCTTGGGAGGGTTCAAAGCATGAACGATTGAGATCCCTGTGCCTCTCATCTGTGCGATCAGGGGTCAGTTACTAACTGTGCAGGTCGCGCTCGGCCATCAAACAGCCTTACCATGACCCTACAAGCCCACAAACTCCAAAGACTTTTTTTTAACCTTAAGGAAGTTATTAATATGTTAATTCCAATAGAACAACTGAAAATACTGGGCTATTTGTACTTTTTTATAGAGAACTTTAATAATGCAATGCTTTAAAAAATGAGTTTTTAAAATGAAGCTACTGACAATTTCATAAGATTCCAACCATATAGAGCCTGTGGGAGGACCCAGCCAGGGTCCGCTGGGGCGCCCCGGCCTGCATTCCCACTGCGGGGGTTCCCCGTGCCAGCGGGGCATGGGGTCCACATCGGAATGAGCACAAGTTCAGGTGCAACTTGCTGGCAGACCGATGCTCTGTGTGTTTTTAGTAGACGCTGGGGACAAGTGTTCAAGGTCTAGAAACTTTCAAACCATAGGAAAGATGGCTTTATTGTCCCCCATCCAGATGCAGCCCCAGGGTAGCATTCCCCGGGGTCTCTGCGACCCTTCTTCCCTCTCTGAGGCTCCATGACCACCCTTGGGCAGGAGGAGGGGGACGCTTCCTCAGCTCCGTCCCCAGGTCTCTCACACTTGAGATGTGAAGACTCAGAGGTGCCCTCTAAGGATTTTGCCCACAGGGCAGTTCAGAAATACTTCAGTATCCCGGGAGATCAGGGGCAGCAGCAGGCGTGGCTGTCGGCCTCTTTCTTAGTTGTCAATTCTGTGTGTAGACAGAACCCTACTTTTCAGAAAATAGGTATCAGGTCCACTTTCTAAGAACCTTTTTTCTAAAATAAAAGGTGGCTTTGCATTTTCTGATTAAACAACTGTGTCTTCGTCTCTGCTTAACTTTAGGAGTATCTATTCCTCTGATTGTGGATTTTTGTTGATATTCTTCCCGGAAGAATGTGATCCTTTTCTTGAAAGGTTGGTTTAATGGAATATTCAAATCATTCATGAAGGCTGTTACTACTTTGAGTCCAAGGTTTTCTAAAAATTAACCTCACATCCCTTCTATTAGGATATCTCAGAGTATCTTTTATAGACAGAAACATTTGCCATCATTGCTGTCGCTACATGAGTTTTTTTGTGTGAAGGACATACCGTGTTTAAATCATTAATTGAAAACCATCATTTAAGACCCCAAACTCATACGGAGGAAGAGATGGAGACTGAGGTTTTTCCTTCTATGTAAGCACCTACTGACAAAATGTAGAGGCCATTCACCTGTCAAACGGCGTTGGGTTATTTCGCAGATGAGATGGCTGTATAAATTACTGCATTGCTTTTCTCGATTTGTGTAACCTCTAATCTTCGTTTGCATGATACGCTTTGTTAGATGCATTCATTGTAGTTTGGAAGCCAGCGTGTATGAATAAAGATCACGATCGTTCCTTTGTGTGCTTCGCCTCATTTGCATCCCTTTGCGGCATGGCAATTATTTTTTCCCAAGTGGTCGTGGAATAGCATTTGACTCTGGACACACTCTGCAGAACACGTTCATCTCTCCACCTGTTTTTCAGATGGGGCTCTTCATTTAAAGTCACATTTACTTTTCTCTCAGAATACTTCATGCTTTGAATCAAAGCCCAAACAGCGACTGGGATAAAGTAGCAGGAGGTCATTCATTTGTTCATTTATGCATCAACCGTTCCTGTGGGCACCTGCTCGCTTGGGGCCGGGAGCGGTGCCAGGCGCTGGGGACACGGTGGAGAGGAGGACTGGCTTGCCCCCCGCCCGCACGGAGCTTGCATTCTCGCACCCCCAAACTGCAGGGACGCATAGCAACCTACGAGGACTTCGTCCAAGGATGGATGGTCCTCTTCCACTGGAATGAAAGATTCCAGACAGAATTCTACCCAAATCTTTGAGAATTTTTCTCCCAAAATAGATCCTTTTCACACATCCTGTTGGCCACATGGTGGATTCAGCTTCAGGGCTGTCCCCACTTCTCCTGTCAAAACCCTCATCCTGCATTTATTCATGGTTGAAAATTGTGGGAAATTTTCAAATGCAGAACATTCAAAAATACCCAGTGCTTAAAAACTCAATGCCACGGAGGGAATTAGCCTCAAAAAGAATTAAAACAACAACAGCAAAAACCCCACGATTTCTAAAAGCCAAGGGCCAGCCTTGGCCAAGCTCGTCTTTGCCCTTCCTCGCCTCCCTTCTGGGGGATGCGCTCTCCTCCTGCTCACGGCTCAGCCCACTGCTGCCTCCCCCGCCCACCCCTGGCCCCCCAGTCCTGCAGTCTCCCCAGCTGGGCTGGCCCTGAACCTCACCCTGGGCTGGCTGACTTCATGTTTGCCTGTGGCTGTGGCCGTTCCTGGCAGCATGGCAGGTGAAGGGTGGCTCACCATGGCGGTTCAGCATGCCCTCAGCTTCCACCAGTGTGCCGTTTGATTTCATTTCATTTTTACTGCAATGTGGAGTGGGTCACCCTGCGTGGAAGCAGCTGCTGGTGTGAGAGCCTGAGTGGGTCCACCTGGGTTTGCCCCTGTGTGAGGTTGGGGGCGGGTCTCAGAGGCACAGCCGGGATCCGGTATGGCTGATCCTCCTGGTTCCACCCTCAGAGGCCAAGGGGACAGCCTGTCCACAGGCAGTGGACAGTTGTCCTTCCAGAGATATCGTGTGCCACCCAGAGTGGACGCTCAAAAACACTGGGCACTGGGCTCCCATCCCACGCCCGCCCCTGCCCACCCACAGCCAGGCCACGAGCAGGCCACGTCAGGTCTGCGCTACATCAGGGTTCTCAACTGGGGGTCATTTTGCCACCCAGGGGGCATTTGGCAATGTCCAAAGACATTTTGGGTTGTCACACTAGAGGGAAGTTCTACCGACGTCGAGTGGGTAGAGGCCAGGGGTACTACTAAACATCCTCCAATGCACGGGGTGACCCGCACCCCCAACAACGCGCCATCCCAGCCAAAATGTCAGCGGTGCTGCTGTAGAAAACTCTTCAAAAACACACTCCAAGTCCTTCCGTGTTGCTCCAGCTCTCCGTCCTCCTACGTGGTCTGCTCCAGGTCACCCTCAGTCCCTCATGGCCCTCTCTGCACAGCAGCCCAAGGGACCTTGTCTGAGCAGGCCCCTTCCCCGTTTGCAGCCCTCCGACGGCTTCCCGTCACCCGCACTTCCAGGCCTGCCATCCTCACTCGCCGCGGCTCCTGGCACGCCGGCTCAATGGTCGGGAGAGTGAGCTTGGAGGAGAAAAGCCAACTTGCTGGGGTGTGTGTGTGTCTGCCTGTTCCCTCAGCATATAAGTTCTACTGGAGGGGCCAGCTTGCCCATCCTGTTCACTGCTAGATCCCAGCAGCTCGGCACATAGGAGGGGCTCAGTGGATGAATGAATGAATAAATGAGTGGATCCTGACTTCTCTGAGCCAGCAGCGTGTTACAGAAACCTTAATGGGCCATGGTCTTTGCCCTTGAGGCATTCACAAACTAAGGAGACCAGATGTACACACAAGAACTAGTTAAACATCATCTCTCAAAAACTTACCATGAGCTTAGGCCTAAGAAACAACGTCTCAATCTCTGTCCTTCAGCCCAGCATCTAGAGGCGACGGCTGCCTGCGGTTACGCTTGAGTGGTATTTAACTCCCTGAGCTTCTCTCCTGGCCTATTGTGTGCTCTGGGGGTGCAATTATGGTTCAGCTAAAATGCACATGGGCAAAGGCCAAGGCCATCTGTTTGCACACTCTGTCCCCATCCCGAGCGCGCGGGTCCCAGGGAGCAGGGCATTGCCTGCAGGGAGTGGGCGAGAAGTGCTTTTGGCTCGAAGAAAGCAGAACTGGATGTCTCCCCAAGATTCTTTTTTTAACAAAGCTAATTCAATAAATCCATTGCAAAGAGGCCTATTCTAGGCTTGAGAGGAGAAGGTAGAATATGGTTCTACAGAAATGAAAGAGCTAGCGGTGGGCTCGAGGACTCAACAGACAGGTGAAAACAATAAAAACCGCAAGTATGAAGCAGACTATAAATGCAAGTACACGCACATGCACGCACATGCTGAGTGATGACCAGAAGGGTGTCAGGCACTCTTCTAGTTACTTTAAAGCCCACAGTGACACCCCCCATAGCATAGGTCCTATTTACTGTGCCCATTACACAGAAGAGGAAAGGGAAGTCCAGGGAGCTTGAATAACAATACCCAGGTGAGCCTCACCAGATGCAGAGCCGACTGGGAGGGCAGAGATGTGAGCGTGCCAGGTGCCTCCCCAGGGGAGGACGCAGGAGGCTGCCATGCGACCAAGGAGAGGCTGGGAAGAGGCCACAGACTAACCAAAACTAGAAAGCAAGCAGGGCGGGGGAGGGCTGACAGGCATCCAGTGCCTAATGTGTCATCTGAACACTCATCTCGTTTAATCTTCATGGCACCTCCACGGGACGGAGGTCATTGTTCACATCTTACAGGTGGGGCAACCGAGACTCAGGGTAATTAACCAGCTTCTGGATACATAACTTTGGGCTTGTGGCTCTCTGATCTTTCTGGCCTTGCTCTGCTAGGGGGCCAGAGGTGGCAGTGGGTGGGGGATGCAGGACCGGATCTCCCTGGGGGCCTTCTGCCCCCATCCCCATTTATGGCTTCCTTCAAAGCTGATCTCATCACCAAGGGAGAAGGGTCCTTGCCTTGGCCGACCGATGCCTGTGAGACTGGACGCGCTTCCGTAACTGCCTCCGGAAGCCTCTCCCCCACCGTCGCCCTCCTTCTCCTGACTTTTTTTTTTTTCCTTTTGAGCTGTCTGGGCGTGGGAGGAGAGAGAAAAATAGCACCACAGTTCTCAGAACCCAGCAGGTACTTCTACAGCCGCCCTCACCTGGCTGACTCTTGCCTGGAGAGGCCCAGGGGGAAGGGGGAGGCCGGCAGGAACAGCTGGCTCGCCGGGGCTCCCCCTCCCAGCACAGGTCAGCCTGGCACAGAGACCCGCGCGCCCCCCACCGCCTGCCCCAGGAGTCAAAGACACGCCCAGGCAAGCATCAGCTAGCGGGCAGGGTATTTGCCAGAATGAAATAACTGATTTCTTTGGCCATAGGCAGCCCAGGGAGGAAAGGCTGGGCTTGATGAGGGCAGAATTCTGTAGGAATGCTTTTGCTTTTTTAGAAAATTTACAAAAATAGCACCTGATTGTTGTAGGTAGTACATATAAGGAAAAGAAAATCCCACGGTAGTTAAACTTTTTTGTTCAGGCTCCACTGGGCCTCGAAGCTGGTCATCTAAAGCAGGAATCACAGATACTGCTACACACATCCTTTAAACACTTTATGGCAACTTAAAAGCCTATAAATGCATGACCGTTCAGAAAGGAAGAGTACTTCTCTCTGACTAATGAACCTCTTTCCTGCATAAGCTATACCTGTAACTCTTGACTTAGGATTTCCAATTTGGGTTTATTTGAAGAGAAGCAAGACATTCGCAAAGCAACCTGAATGCAAAGTCTGGCTAGTCTTGTCCACCACTGTCTCTTTAAGCCATTTTTAAAAACTCATCTTTATTCTCTGCTTTAAACATTCCATTTTGTGTTCATTGAAATAACTCTATTCTTTGCACTTGTATCTCATCTGTTTATGTGGCATTTGCTTAAATGACTTAGCTATCATGAAAGCATAGAAAGCATCAAAAGTTTGGGGAATAAAGTGACATGTTCTTACGAATTCCCCTATTGTTGGAATTATAGGTTTTTCCAGTTTTTAAATTATTTTGAACGACTCAGTGATGCACACCTTTGTTCTTAAAAATTTGAGTGCATTTTGGATTATACCTTCCGTTGGATTCCCAGAAATACAATGACTGAATATTGTCAGACTCTCGGTATCTATGTCTTGTTTTGCTTCTTGAAACCCTGTTTTCCATGATGACATTTCCCTGCTCTCAGATCAACTAGTAACATGTTTCTTTTCAATATCCTGCTGTTCTTAGCTAGTTTGTTGTCAAGGGCCTTCATTCATTCACTCAACAAATATTTATGTGAGCACGTGCTATACACCAGGGATGCAATGACTACTAGAGCACATAGGCAAAAGCATTTTGGGCTTTTGCCTCTTTCTACAGGATTTGAAGTGGCTTGCAAGTAAAAGACTTCAAAAGAATAATAAAAGTCAAAGGTCAATACCAGGGACAATAAAAGCAGCTTGCTCTGGTTTGGACATGTCTGTCTGTCCCTACCAAAACTCATGTTGAAATTTGATCCCCAGGCTGGGCACAGGGCGGTCACTATAATCCTACCGCTTTGGGAGGTTAAGGCAGGAGGATCACTTGAGGCCAGGAGTTCAAGACCAGCCTGAGCAACACAGCTGGACCCTGTCCCTACCAAAAAATTTTTTAAAAATTAGCCAGGTGTGATGGTGCATACCTGTAGTCTCAGCTACTGGGAAGGGTGAGGCAGGAGGATCACTTGCGCCCATGAGTTTGAGGTTGCAGTGAGCCTATGATGACACCACTGCACACTCTAGCCTGGGTGACAGAGCAACACCCTGTCTCAAAAAAATATTTGATCCCAGTGTGGTGGCATTGGGAGGGGGCGCCTAGTGGGAGGTGTCTGGGTCGCAGGGGCAGGTCCCCCATGAATACTTTGCTGCTATTCTCACAGTAGACAGCGAATGGATTAGTTCCCTCAAGAGTGGGTCATTATAAAGCCAGGATGACCCTCAGGTTTTACCCCCTCACACTTGTCTACTTCCCCTCAGACCCTCTGCCGTGTGCGACGCAGCACGAGAGCCCTTGCCAGAAGCCAGAGCCAACCCTTTGACCTTCCCAGCCTGCAGAACCGTGAGCTAAATAAACCTCTTTTCTATATAAATGACCCAGTCTCGGGTATTCTGCTAGAGCAACACCACACAGCCTGAGACTCATCTCTTTCCCAGAGTCGACAAAATTCCTGTCGTTGATCCTCAAACTTGGCTTTGCATTTCCTAGCAGCCGAAAAAAAAGTAAGAATCATAATCGGTTATCGGTTCTCATTGCTGGAAAAGAAGAAGCATATGTGCTCCTCTGGGAAAGGAAGCCTGTTCCTAACTCTGAATTCCAAAGGAAATTTCTCGGGTGCGATTTTATTACGCGGAAGAGACACCGAGCGACATGAGAAATGATGTCCTCCATAGCATTTGGGTTTTTTTTTAAAACAATAAATGCAGCAGCAAATCTCACACGGCCTTTCTTTAGTGATCTTCATCAATTTTGGGGCATAATATTGAAATGCAATTTCCTGAAGGTGACTGGCCGAGAAGCTGAACCCACGTCACCAGGTAAGTAGCCAATTACGTGGTCCAACTTGGTCCAAGAAAAGAATTTAGAATTCCTGGAGGAAAAAGAACAATGAGATACCATGTTTTATCTGTCAGCTTGGCAAACATTAAACTTTCTTTTAAAGATTAAAACCCAGTTCTGGCAAGAGTTGGGGAAGTCGCCTTCCCGTACCCCGCGGGTGGGAATATAAATTGGTACAATCTTTTCGGAGGGCAATTTGGCACCAAGTAACAAGAGTCTTAAAAATGTGCTTACACACAGCAGTTCTGCTTTGTGAAATTTTATTTCTGAGGAAATAACCGAAAGTGCACGCAAAGACTTAGGCTCTAGGTGTTTGTTTTCCTCGGGCAATAAACACAGGTGGACCCCGCCAGGGGCTGGCACCACAAATCTCTGCATCCGAGGCAGCTTGGGGGCTGGATTTTTTTCTGCCACTCATATAAGCTTCTCGGCTTCTCTTTGTCTTTTTAAAACTTGTTATTTTGAAATAATTTAAGACTCAAAAGAATTTGCAAAAATAATACAGAGTTCTCTGGTACCCATCACCTGGCTTCCCCGATGAGAACACCTTAGGTAACAATAGTACGTGATCAAAACCAGGAACTGATGTGGAACGTGCTGTTAACTGCACTGCAGGCCTCAGCTGGATTCCCCAGCTTTCATGTACTCTGTGTGTGCGTGTGTGTGTGTGTGTGTGTGTGTGCGTGTGTGCCTGTGATTGTGAAGTCATATGTATAGATTCATGCAGCCACCACCATAATCAGGACCTGAAACTGCTATCTAGAAAGGAACTCACTGCACCACCCCTTTCTCCTCACACCTACCCCCTACCGTAGCCCCTGGCAACCACAGATCCGTTCTCCATCACTGTAACGGTGTCATTTCTAGAGTGTTCTATAAATGGATGCACACAGGATATAACCTCCTGAGTATATTTCTTCTTCCCCAGCTGGGCTGTTTCCTCAAAACCTCAACCAATCACATCTTCTCCTGGCCCCTCTGCAGACCCTGGGCATTCTTTTCAGGGGCAGCATCCATTGGCTAACGGGTCTCTCCCAGTACTTTTCCCGAGAAGGGGAATCTGGTGGCCGGTGCACTTTGGGGTCTGGCCACATCATCGGTCACTGGCAAGCCAGTGGATTGGCTGTCCGGGGGTCAAGGTCCCAATTTTTTCCATTCATCTGTGGCTGAGGGGAGTAGGTTGTGTGATACAGAATATGGCCACCTTAGCCCACCCCGTCATGAAAGAGATGAACAAAGGCAGGTCCCCTCCTAGAAGGGGTTGGAGTGGGCAGATGACTTATCTGGTATATCTGCTTCAAACCTCATGGGAAACAGCCTAAGTGTCCATGGCCTACCTGGTAGACATTCCTCTGTTCTTCTTTGCTAATAGGAACCCCAATTTGGGGCTGATTTGGGGAAACCATGAGCTGCCTGGGTCCTCCAGGGCTCCTGGGGGTGGACGTTCATTGGTGTAAGCCAATCATGGGAATTCCCTTCTCCTTGCCAATGGCTGGTTCAGGTAAGAGCACGTGACACCATGAGACCTGAGTGAGGACTCCCGTCACCCACTCTTGGCCTCTAAATGTTCTGTGGGAATTAACTGGGCCGGGGGAAGGTCCAGGGGAGAAACTCTCAACATCAAAGAGCTCCTGAGGGTTTGTCAAGCAGGAGAGAGAGAGAGAGAGCAGCATTCTGTGCGGTTCCTCCTTACCCAGGGATCATTGGCCTGAAACTCTCTTGCTGCACCAAGAGCAATTTACAGCAAAACAAAACAGAACAAAAAACAATAACTGTGGAGGAAGATTAAAGGCCCAGAGGAGACACTGGGAAGTTTTATTGGGCTGAAGAAATGCAGAGTAATCATCTCACGAGTTGGGCGGACGATTTGGTCCCAAAGGTCCCGTGTGATTTCTGTGTCTGGGATGTTTCCCGTCCCTCCCCGGGCTCCCCTGATGCCGTCTGTCTCCGGGCTTTGCCGAGATTCGAAAGGAGCAGAGCACTGTCCTCTGGTCCAGGAGCTTTTACCCCCCGGGGAGTAGCTGTTGTTCGCACCTAACAATCAGGTGACTATATAACAAGTTGGCCAAACCCAGACACATATGAAAGTAAAACAGGTGTTACCTCTGCTGGGGCCATGGACATGAGCCAGGACCACCCAGAGCAGCTCTAGGGTCACCCGGCACTCTGCCACCTGGCCCACCTGCACCTCACGTCACCTTCGGGAGATGTCCCTCCCCCACTCTAAGCTTGCGAATCTGATATTTTATTTCAGGGTTTCGCACCCTTTGGCTCTAGCGGCACTTTGGGCTGCATTATTCTTTATTGTCCTGTGCTCTGTGGGATGTTTAACAGCACCCCTGGCCTCTGCCCACTAGATGTCAGTCATAATTGCCCCAAATGTCTCTGGACATTTGGCAAATGTCCCCTGGGGAGCAAAGTCACTTTGATCCCATCCTTCAGCCCTGGGTGCGCTATGGGTAAAAGCTCAACAGGATACTTAACAGGCTTCCTAATCTCAGGCTTAAAGAGCCTGAGTCACAGGGCAGGGCAGGGGGCTGCCCATGGGAGTGGGCAAAGTGGGGCACACAGAGGACACCCCAGAGAGGGGGAGGAATATGGTCCTGCTTCTCCAAGGCTGTTTCACGACTCTGTGCTATGACATGCTGGGCTGGCGTCTGGGTGGGAGAAGGTCTGCGCCCTCTGGGGCACGGGGCACGGGCTGGAAATGTGTTGCTCCTGCAGTGGGGGAGCGTAGCTGGGCCACCCCGCCCTGCCAGGCCAGGCTCCTCAAAGAAACGGATCCCAGTTTAATGTTAAACTTAACCGATTGACCCTGTGTTAGTGACTTAATCCCTCTGATCTTTAATCTGCTCATCTGAATAATAAAGAAAAGACCACCCACCTGCCTGACAGGGGCCCCGGATCCTCCCACTGGGGAGATCCAGAAGCATCTATCTGGGGGTGGCCTCGTGGCTCCTACAGGGTCTTTATAAGGAGAGCAAGGCCTGGAGGGAGCTGGTCGTTCCTTAGCACAGTAGTGACTAAGAGGCTGTGCAGGGTACCGCTTCCCAGGTCCCCAGCCACCATCAGCCTTGTCCTTTCACCTGGGGCCATCGGTACCTGTCACTGTCTCAGAAAAAGGGTGGGAACACAGCCTCAGCTAACTGTCTCCTATGAAAGGTCAGAAACTGCCAGGAAATCCTGGGCAGTTGCCAGTAAATGGCGTTGTCTGGGCAAACAGGGGTCTTCTCTTCCTCTCGCAAGAGCAGAGTCTGCGGTCTTTACAAGTGATGGCTCAGGGGTGTGTCATTCTTAATCAAGGTTTCCAGAAGCGAGAGGCTTCCAGATAACCAGAGGCAGCCCCTTTCTCTGGGAGGCCTATTTGCCAAGCCGGAGGGCGCCCCACCTCCCAGACCCCGCAGCCTGCACTTGCGCAGAAAGGACAGCTGAGCCCCGGCAGAGCGGCATCGCTGGGGTGTCAGCAAAGGCCGTCCCCACCCACTTCTCACTGCCGCTAACATCTTCCCAGACTCCTTGACCCCAGTGTCAGTGTCAGACGCCCCCCCCCGCCAAGGATGGCTATAATCCTCTTTTCTGATTTGGATGCCCCTTATTTCTTTCTCTTGCCTAATTGCTCTGGCTGGGACTTCCAGCACTATGTTGAATAGCAGCAGTGAAAGTGGGCATCCTTGTCCTGTTCCAGTTTTTAGGGGTATCACTTTCAACTTTACGCCATTCAGTATGATGCTGGCTGTGGGTTTGTCATATAAGGCTTTTATTATTTTGAGATATGTTCTCCTAAGCTTAGTTTGTTAAGTGTTTTCATCATGAAGGGGTACTGGATTTTGTTGAATGCTTTTTCTGCATTTACCGAGATGATCATATGGTTTTTCATTTTAACTCCGTTTAATGTGGTAAATAACATTTATCGATTTGTGTATGTCGAACCATCCTTGCATCCCTGGAATGAAACCCACTTGATCATGGTGGATAAAAATTCTATTTTTAATGGCCACATAATATTCCAACCTATGGGTGTAAAATACTTAAGCTAGTTAATTCCCTAATGGGGAATTAATTCCCTAATACATTAATTACCTAGTATATCATTTAGGTATTTCCCTATTCATTTCCATCACAAAATAAAGCTATAATGAGTATTGCTCATTAGAGTCCTAGAAGAGGGACAAGAACAACTGTAATGCTTTCCATCCATGCTGCCAGATTGCTCCCCAGAAAGCTGTCCTGATAGAATCACCCTTTTCTCCAGCCTTAATCACTGCCTAGAGACGGGGTTTTACCCAGCCTGGGATGGGAGCTGGTGGGCACCTTAAACAGACCTACAGCTGGACATTGTCTTGGTGGTGGGGGTTGGAGGGGGGACGCTTCTGGCCCTGCCACTGCTGGCTGGCTCCTGATGGCACACATGCTTTCTTCTCAGGTGCCACCTGCCTAGAAAATCACTCTTTCAAAGCTTTTTCATTAACTTCAAAGCTAGGAAATGGCTATTTAAGATGGTATTCTCTATCATCCCAGGAGTCAGGTAATTGGGAGATGGTGTGAACCTAATCCTGCTTTTTTTGTTCTGAAATACATGGAAATGCTCTCATTTCCTGCCTGCTTTTCTCCTCAGTCCCATCCCAATCCCCACCGTCCAGGGCCCTGTGCTTTGTTTTGGGAGCCTTTCCCCAATCATGCCACTGGAGTCTGCCCGAGGCAGTTTGCCCTGTGGGAGGTGGCCACCTACTTGACCTCCCTTTGCTCGGAGCCATCCACAAGCTTGCTGAGCTGGCAACCACTGCGGCCACCCTTCTCATGAGCAGAGCCTCCAGAAGTCCCCTGTTGAACACCCGTGTGAAGCCCTTCTGACGTTGGCATGGATCAGCTTATCAGATGAGACTCTTGTCTCTCTGAGGCCCAAGGGCACGAGTCACTGGAGAAGTTTTATGGAGTTCAGTAGAAAACAAGGAAAAGCCTGGGACTTCTAAGGCTGTAATCACCTTTTGCCAAGATCCTCCCCCAACCTCCTGGTTCCTTAGCACTGCGGGGAGCTGTGCAGGTGCTGACCCATTTGAGCGCATCTGCCGGAGCCGCCCTCTGGCCCTCCCTGCCAGGGCTTCTTTCTTGCCTGCTCCTGATGTAGTCTGCCCCACCCAGGGCCTTTATTCCATGTCATTTCCTTTAACACCCTGTAACTTTCTCAGCACTCAAAATGGAGAGGAGTCTGCATTCTGTTGATGGGCTCCCTTGCCCTTGGTACTGTTTCATAAGCAATAATCTAGTTACCAAGGGGACAAATGATGAGCGCGGAGGCCGAACAGCTGGTCTTGGGGCAGCCGGGAGGGCAGCGAGAACAGCCAGTGGGAGTGCAAGCGGCTGCTCAGTCACCCGGCAGGGACGCGGATGGCCGTGTGAGCAATCCCAGGTTTCGCCCTCTGCCGCGTGGAGACTAGGGGAGAGCACACTCTCAATGAAGAAATGAGATTGGTTCTTAGCAGGCTCCCTTTGCGGCCCTGACAAGGCACTTGGCGGGCTGTGGACAGGAGAGGGGTGTTAGCTGGGAGGGGGCCTGGGGAACAGTGCAGACTGAACAGAGAGGTGGTAGGAAAAGGAGGGATGTGGCGAGGGCTGAATGAGCAGAGGAGGGGTGAGGTAGGGCCTGTGTTCCCGTAGACCCCACCCCCACACACACCAGCAAAGTCAAGTCAAGGGAAAAAGAGGGAAACGTACAGGACTAAGTCCAAGGTGCAGAAGAGCAGGTGGGTAAGCATCGCGCCCAGATTTAGCACATGCAAATGCGCAGCCCGGCCTTCCAGGTCCCTGTCAACCAGCTCAGACAGGCCACTTGGTGACCCAGCCTCCTTCCTGACGAAGAATGGAGAATTAGTCTCTTGCTTTCTGAAGCACATTCCTTGCGCCTCCTGGACACTGACCCTGTCGCCTCCACCTCCCTGTGTGCCCAGTCATCCGGACCGTGAGGCTCTGAAACAGCTCCCCGGCTCCCCAGCTGAGGCCGGCCCTGTGTGCCTGGGCCCTGACAGCGGCCTAAAGATTCTGGCTGTCGCGCCCACTCGTGGCATGGGTGATGCCGATGTAGACAGAGCCTAAACGTGCTGTTCGCCTTTGAGCACTATAATTTGGCCATTTCTAGGGCAAATTACCTCTTTAAACCTCCATTTCCTCATCTGGAAATAGCAGCTAGTAATGTCCTAGCTTATGGGGTTGTATGAGAACCAAATGCCTTAACACATGGAAAGCATAGAGTGTGTGGCGTGTTATCTGTATCACAGGGGCAACTCCACACAGAGCCCAGTTCCCCTGCTCTGGCCTTGCCCAGTTCTGCCCACCCACACCCTCCCAGCTTCATGGGGCCTTCCTCCACCTCCCCCCAACCCCCTGACACACACATACACATACATGCACTGCGCACCTTCAGGTCATGCCCCTTTCAAACTTGGCCTGGGTCCGCTGAGAGCTCTGGTCTCCCCCATCTCCAGCACTGTGGCAGCTGCCTTCATCTGTACTGATCGTCCCACATCCATGATGATAACCACTTAGATCTGCACTTGGGGATTCCCCAGCCCACCCCCAGCTACACTGGGAGTGTCGCCCATTTGCTTCTAAATAGATGAGTCAGGGTGTACTTGAAGGTACACACAGCTCATGCCACATGTCTGTCAGAGGTCAGCAAGGAGGGTCTACTTCTTGTCATCACATGGGAATTTGGAATAACAGAGCCTTGACTCCTGTCTCCACAATCCCAAAGGCAGGGAGAACAGGGTGGCACAGTACCCAGAGGCTCCAAAAGCTTCCACCTGGAAGTGACACATGTCACCACCTGCACCGCCAAGGGGCTGGGAGGAGGCTGCCTGGCTGGAAGACCTTTGCTCCTTCCAGACATAACTGAGCATCTTCCTGGTCACGCACACAAGGCACATTCTGCAGAGCCGAATGCGCACATGTGTGTGTGCGTTTCTAATTTAGACCCAATGCATGGAGCCATCAGATTGGCCCAGATTGGCCCAGGATCCAGAGAAAGCTGTGGTTTTATGAAACTCCTCAACCAACGGGGAATACATGAATTATTGAAAAGACAGAAAAAGAGACACGGGGAAGAAGGGCTGCTCCATTATTCATCAGGCCTGGAGTCCCCAAGTCCCCAAGCACAGCTGTTGGCTTTTACACCTACAGCATTTTCCCATTATGTCTACAGCAAACGTCTCAAACACGCCGTATTGGCAGCCTCCAAGCGGGGCTCCCGCCCACGCCATCCAGTGCCTGTCTCATTATCTGAACAGTCCGCAGCCGAGCGCGGGGTAGGGATGCTGGCATTCCGTGCCCACCCGCCCTCTCTTCCCAGGGCTCCCTGCTCACAGGTCCCCGGGCCTGAGGGCCAAACCCCTTAAAAGAACCAGAAGGCCTTTCACCTCTGGCCCCAGCCTGTTTCTCCAGTTCCGTCTCCTTTGCTTCCCACCCCCACCCTCCCCCTCACCATTTGCCATTCCCCGAACGTAATTTCAGATCCTCAGACCTTTGCCCATGCGGGCTGTCTGCCCGAAACTCCCTTCCCACCCCTCTGCCTACCTGGTGAATTTCTATTCACCCTTGACTGCCAAATCAGAGGAAGAGACACTAACTTCTGTCGAGAGCCTACTATGTGTCAGATGCTCATGCAAGCACGAGCTTGTGCAGGTATCACAATAACCCAGTGACACTGGTGTTGTCACCAGCACCAGTGACATAATTTTGTGGGGTCCGGTGCAAAAATTAAAATGCAGCCCCTTTTTTAAAACTGATTAAGAATTTCAGGATGGCAAAAGCAGATCATTAAACAGAGCCTTCGTAAGAACAGGGCTGTGTGGCTACATAAGTCTTGCACCCATGACACCAGCCTTGGGTATAAAGGAGTAAACTGAAGCTCAGAGAGGTTAAGTAACTTGTCCAAGGTCACACTGTTAGTTGGGGCAGAGCCAGATGAAGGCCTCATCCCGTGGAATCCAAATCTCTTTTCTCTCAGTCACCCAAGTCCTGAGGTCTCCTCCACTTGCCTTGGGCAGAAGACTGGGGAGGGGCTTCAGCACCCTTGGAAGCTAGTTGCCCTTCTAAAGGGTGTCTTCTGCAGGCACTTCATCTGTTACTTCACCACAGGCATTGCAAGATGATCCAGAGAACAGAGTCACACAGACCACAGAGGGGATGGAAGCAAGTGGACATTCTTGGATCCCCCAATCAACCTGGGAGGGAAGAAAACCCCTCCCCCAGCCACTCCCACCCATTGCCAGGCAGGCTGCTCCCTTCCCCTGGACCCAGCCCATACACATACACGCCGGAGGACATGGCTGCTGCCCAGCAGAGGTGACCCTGAAGAAGGACATGGATCCCAGGCCAGCCTCTCTGGCCTTTCTGGGAATGTTAATTGCAGATCTTGAGAAAGGTGCATCTCCTGGCTGCTGTGCTGATTTCACCTTTTCATATCACTGATCCAGCTCCACCCAAGGTTTTGTTCGGTGGTTTTCTCCTTGACAGCTTTAGCCTTGGGGAATTATATCCAACTTATAGTCATGCATTCAGCAAATACTATCTGTGCACCTACTATGTGCCAGGACTTCTGTTTAAGGAGCTCACTGCTTAGGTGGGGAGACAGATGGTAAAGTCATCATTCCCACACTGGCAAGAGCTGGACAAGAAGTTACTGGGCCCCGAGGAGAGGAAGAAGTCAATTCTTGGGTCAGAGGGACCAAACTGAATAAGGTCTTGAAGGATGTATAGGAGCTCTCCAAGTGTGGAAGGGGGCAAGACATGCAGAAGGAATCAGCACATTTGGAAGAGTTTGGGGATGAAGGAGGTTGAGAAACTGATGGGCACCCAACCCAATTGAGAGATGTGGACACCCACCAATGGAGTGAGGCCTCTCCATCCGGGAGTTCTGGGGGGAGAGACACTCTTGGGGCAGGTAGGAAAAGGGAGAAAAAGCTGAGAATTTCATAGGCCTAAAATGCTGTGAATAGAAACCCGGAGTATCCTTTCCAAAACCTTTCAGTTGTCCCAACTCCACATGACCACATTCACATGTGGCGATGTCCCCCGTGTCAGGAGACCTCAGCAACATAGGAGCGTCTTTAACACTGCTGCCTACAGTTTTTAACAAACACGTTCACTGCCGATGTCTCATTATTTTGCAACCTACTTTTTTCTCAAACATGTCTATACTCCATATCTTTGACCACCCCATGGTCTGTAGGGATTTTACAGGCCTTCTAGGGGAAGCTCCCACAGCCTGGCAGGTCAAGCTTATGTCCTGGTGGCTTGTCCTTGAAGGGGGGCGCTTCTCTCTTACAGCAGAAGCTGTGGC
This sequence comes from Indri indri, assembly GCA_004363605.1. NCBI lineage: Eukaryota > Metazoa > Chordata > Mammalia > Primates > Indriidae > Indri > Indri indri. The sequence goes on from RJWJ010009310.1 coordinate 35,371, forward strand.
CAGTGAGCAAGTTGCACAAATATGTTGGACAAGGACATTGATCAGGCTGCCACTTCGGATAAATGAGGATGGGAAAACTGTTCAAGCCAGGAAGGGTTAACCCTTGGGTTCCTCACCCTAGCTAAATGGGCCACCCTGGCTGCAGCTGCAGCTTCCAGATCAGCTACTGATTAACAAATATCCGTTGAGCACCTCTTGGATGTCCAGGGCCCAGAGAATGCAGGACACATAGAAGCTGCAGAAAGAAGAAATTGTAAAATGTTAGTTGCTGCCATTTTTGTACATATATTTCCATTTTATAGTTTGGAAGGGCAAACAATTTGCTCAAGGCCACGCAGGGAAAAAAGCATAGGGGGACTTTAAAAGCACAGTTCTGGAGCCAGACAGACGAGCTGCAATCAATCCTGGCTCTGTCATTTCCCACCTGTGTGTCCTTAGGCAGATCGCTTCACCTCTCTGGGCCTCCGTTTACTCATCTGTAAAACAAAATTTGTGTGAGGGTTAAATGACTTAACGCATGCAAAGCTGTTTGAGCAATGTAATGTAGAGTGCTCAGCGAATACTGGCTGGCGTCGTTCCGTCCTCCCCCTCCTCCTCCTCATCAGTTATTGAAAAGCAGCAGCTGGAATTTGGAGGTAGGTAAGTCTGACTCGAGGCAGGGTTCTCAGCCAGAGAGCCTTCTAGGTGGCCTCTCCTCTCCCAGCCCAGCCCCACGCTTCACCCGCAAACCCCACGAGGGTTCTTCCTTCAGAGGGGGCTCACCGCTCGGGTGAACCGCAGCATCCACGCGGGCCTCAAGCCCTCGCGCAGCCGGCGGCTTGGGGCGGGGAGGCCCCGCCCACGGCCTCGGCCCCGCCCACGGCCCCGCCCCCGCCGGCCCCTCCCTCGCGGGGTCCGGGACGCGAGCGAGCTGCAGCCGCGGCGGCCACGGTCACTGGCGCCCAGCGGCTCGGGCTGACCGGACGGGGCGGGCGCCCCGGGACAGCCTCGCGCGGCGCCTCCCGGTCGGCGCGGCCAGCCAGCGCGGGACGTTCGGTCGGGAGTCGCGGCCGCTCCGGCGAGGTAGGAGCCTGGAAGAGCGGGGAGACCAGCTCTCCAGTCCGGGAGGGCCCGTGGGGGACGGTCTCCCGCCGGTGCCGCGGCCGCTGCGCCGGGCTGCCCCCAGTTACCGCGTAGCCAGGAGCGGGGGCTAGGGAGCCCCCCGCGTGAGCGCTGCCTGGAAGGGGCAGGGCGGTGGGAGGTCGCGAACGCGTTCGTCTGTCAGTCTGTCTCAAGGATGTGCGGTGGCGGGGGTGGTGGTGGTGATGACGCCCCCTCTTTGCAGACGCTGCTAGGCGGTTTGCCCACTCCAAAGCTGAGGGCAGACTTCCCCACGACCGACTGGAGTGGGGCTGGCAGAAATGATCTGGATAATGCAGGAAGGGAAAGCCCACCACTACCTGTTGAGCTGGGCTGCCGGGTCTAAGCGGGTCGAACTCCCTGCTTATCACAGCCTGCGGGGTGGCCTCACTTCCCCCTGGGTTGGTGAGACCTGCTTTCCCGGGACTCCTCCCTCCTGGCCGCGGGGACAGCGAGGATGCCCGGGCGGCGTGGGAGGAGGAAGTGTCCGTGCCGGGAGCCACGCAGCAGAGATGGACGCGCGGGGGAGAAGGGGGTGGCCCGACGGGGACCCCGCAGCAGATACTGGGTGTGAGGTGTCAACACTCAGGCACCCACAGGGACATTTCCCCAGTCACTCCAGAGCCCCCCCAGCTTTAATTACTTGATCTGTCTCTTTGCTCTCATCCTAATTAGGCAATTGATGAAGATGCAGCTTGTTAAAAATTTTAAAGTGAAATCGAATTACCGTTTCCAGCGACCGAAAGGGACTTGAGAGTTCCTGGGAACCTGGTGGGGGAGGAAGGAGGCTGGTATTCTTTCCAGCTGCTCCAGTGCTGACCGTGTGCTGGGGGCTCTCACATGACCCCTGGTACCTGCCAGGCACGTTGATGACCCCATTTATGGTTGACGGGGCTCTTGTTCAGAGAAGGGAAGGGATTTGCCCACTTTGCACTGGTTTATCAGTGACTGGGCAAGAGCAGGACCCAGGACAGGGTCCCCAAGTGGGAGCCTGTCTCTGTTTGACAGATATCACACACAGGCTGTCCCCAGCGCTGGCTTTTGCTCCACATCCATCCTGGGGAGCACAAGATGGGGGTCCCCTTCTGGCCACCTCAAGCCCATTCACCTCAATCTCCACAAACCCCGGGGCTTGATGAATTAACAGCCAGGATTGCACTGCGCATGCGGGTGGGGGGACTCTGGACTGCACCTGATTTCCTGGTTTCAGGACATCTCAGGACCACAGGCATCTTGGTCCCTCTGGTTGGTTACACCTCTTTGTCGTTACACCCAAAATCCAGGCCCTCGTGCCCAAGTCTCCTGCCGCCTGAGATGCCGCAGCTCTGCCTGTCTTCTCTGCTGACATGGCATCTGGAGGTAGCTGGGGGCATCCCATCTCTCGGCCAGGTCCCCAGGATGCCTAAATGGGTGGAATTTGTGTTTGTGCCAGAGACATCCCAATCTTAAACTTCCATCTCCCTCTTGTCATTTGGAGGCAGTGGGTACACTGAAGGGCTGGGTAGTTGAGGGCTACCCTCTCCCCACTTGTCCGGGTCCACGAAAGATAGGGAAGTGGCCCTGCCATGCATCGGGCTGTTGGTGACACAAGAACCCAGCATCCTGGCTGGCTGTAACCCTGGCACCACCAGAGAGAGCTCTGCCATTCTCAGGCTTGTAAGTTGGGGTTCTGTGACTTGGGGCTGGGGAGGGGACACAGGGCAAAGGGAGGTTGGCCACAATGTTCACACTTGGTTGGAAGAGACGGCCTTAGGTTGTTGTGGAAAACGTGGGCTCCAAACCCAGCTCTGTCACCGACTGTATGACGTTGGCCAAATTATAGAACCGCCTGGGGGCTCAGTTTCCTCATCTGTAAAATGGGAGCAGCAGGGTGTTGTGAGAGTAAAGAAAGGTCACAGATGACAGAGTCCAGTTCACTGATGGTTTTCAGGGCTGGCGTTGTGGCCTCTGCTTTCTCCGGCCCCCAGCCTGACTCTCAGACATTGCACTTGAGAGGGTGGCTGTATAGCTAAGACCCCTCACGCTGTCCTTTGAGCTAGGGGAAGTGCTGTGAATTTTTGCAGCAGGGTAGCTCACAGATTGAGCTCAAATTCCCAGCAAGTGAGGACGGAGGGGTTGTAACCCAGTCCCCACCAAGCCCTGTTCCTGGGGGCAGCTGGCATGTCTGGCCCTAGTTTCTAACCATTGGCCTCCTGGGCCTGCCCCACACAGCTTCCTGGCTCATTTCCACATGGTTGCTTGGCATGTGCCTGCTCCGTCATTCCATCCTGGGTTTAGGGCCAGTCTTATTCCCTGGCAGAATTGGGGCCAAATACATGTGGCTGCAGGGTACACTAGGAAAGCCCCTGCCCCCAAATATCATCCTGTTCCCCTAGACCTAGCTGTCTGATGCCTAATATTCCACCCTTAGAGACTCATTCCTTTAGCTCATGGCCTTGTACCCACTTACGTCAGCTACTAAGCCTTGGCGCCAATGACTAGTTTGGGAGCTTTCAGGACCTTGGAGAGGGGAGGGAGAAGGCGGACGATCAGAGGGGCGGGCAAGAGAGAGGACATTGTACTTTGCCAGCCTCACAGTTCTGCAGAGAAAGGCCCAGCTGCCGAGCCCAAGAAGGCCCCAGGGACAGAGGCCTGGGGAGCTGGGGAGGGGCCGGCAGCAGGAAGGGAAAGTTGTGAATCTCAAGTGGGAATTCTCAGTGGGAGCGTGGGCTGGGTGCCAGTGAAGGGCCTATGGCGGGGGGCGGGGCTGTGGCAGCCTGTTCTGAAGGTGAGATAAGCCCCAAAGCAAAAGCATCTTTCCCTCTCATACTGCCCCACTCTCCCCTGAGAACGCAGCCTTGTGGTGTTTCATGCGTCCCAGGTGTTCTGCGCATTTGCAAGGGGGTGAGGACTGAGCCTGGGCTGCTTGCACAGGCTCTTTAAAATTGTCAGTGGTCGCCAGGTGTGGCAACATATGCCTGTGGTCCCAGCTACTGGGAAGCTGAAGCTGGAGGATCTCTTGAGCCCCAGAGTTTGCAGCTGCAGTGAGCTATGCTCACGCCTGGGACTAGCCTGGGCAACATAGTGAGATCCCATCTCTTAAAAAAGAACATCAGTTGTAATTTGTTAGGTCAGCAAGATAACAAAGTATCCCCTTCCTGGCTGTGCTGGGCAAGGGCAGGTTTCAACACCTGTGCCTCCCTGGATGTCCCCATACCCGTCTTCTGCCCTTTCTTGAAAGGAGCCCAATGAGCACAATTCACTGCACCCATGAGTCTCCTGGGCTGAGAGAGGCCTAGGGGTGCAAGATTTGGCTGGGCTCGCCCTAAAAGGCCTGCGGAGGTGACTCCTTGCCTAGTTCAGCATGAGGTCCCAAGTGTTTCAGTGTGGGGGCAAGTGTTGGGGTGACAAGGGGGTGAGGACTGATGGTCCCTGCCGGGCAGCCTCTGGGCCAGGCTGGCATCACTTCAGCTCTCAGGGGGCTTCACAATGTGAACTGGTCCTGCTCACGATGGCCCAGCAAGGAGCAGTTTGAAGCCCATTCTGGGTGCTCCTGAGGACAGAGCCCCGACCAAAAGGAAAAAGTTACAGGTCACAGTATGACCTATTGGCCATGAGCTCTCATGTGACAACCATCCTTAAGGATTATCCTTGACCGTATCTGTTCTTAAATAATAATGATGACAACGGTGGTGATAGAGGCTCTTCATTCTTCCACAACAAGCATTTATTGAGCACCTAATATGCACGTACCAGCTACTGTTCTAAGTAATGGAGATACAGCTATAATACTACTGGCATTTGCAACTGGATTACTCCTTTGTTTGGTGGGGAGGGAGCTGTCCTGTGCCTTGTGAAATCTTTAGCAGCGTCCTAGGACCCTTCCCACTAGCTACCAGTAGCACCCTCCCATACCCATTGTGACAACCCATAATGTCTCCAGGCACTGACAAATATCCGCGGGTAGGGGACAACATAGCCCTCTGCTAAGAAGCACTGGGGATACAGCTATGCAGAAAACAGACGAAAGTCGCCTCTGTTCCCTTAGGAGCAGGCATTATAAAGCGGGGGAGGAGCAGTAGCCGTGCTAGAGAAGGAAAACCCACAGCGGGCTGTGTGCCAGATGCTGGAAAGACAAAGCAGGGTCAGGGTGTGGAGAGTGCGGGGGTGGGAGGCAGGGGTTGCCATTTCGAAAGGGAGACTCAGGGAGGGCCTCCGTGAGCAGGTGACATTTGAGCAGAGGCTGGAAGGAGGGAGGGAGTGAGCTGCCAAGACCTGGGGAAGAGCCTTCAGGCAGCTGCAGGGAGAGAAAGTGAAGGAACAAGGACAGGTGGACGTGGCTGGGCTGCTGGGCAGGGTGGGGAGCCACTGGCTGGGCTCCGATGGGCGCCATCGCCCAGGGCGGCCAGTGAGCACTCACACCTGCTCTCGCAGACACCATCCCGAGTGCCTTTCCATGCACAGTAGTCCTGTAAGGTAGGTACTATTCCTTTACTTGATTTTTCAGTCAAGAAAAGCCCAGAGGGTTAAAGAACTTGGATGGGGCCATTGGGGCACGAACTTGGGCAGCCCGTGCTCTACTGTCCACCCTAAGATGTGGACTTTGGAGCCACGCAGAAGTGAGTTCAAACCCCAGCATGGTCCCTTACTAGCTGTGTGTAGCCTTATACTAGTCACGAAATCTCTCTGAAGCCTGGTTTTCTCTAGGCACAGCCCTACTTTGCAGGGCTTTTGTGGGGAGCGATGTCATTGTCCTCAGCGCACACGTGCCAGCGAGGGGCCAGAGGGCAGGCAGCCCCCTCCTGTTTCTCCAGCCACAGGCTCTTGTTCCGGACTTGTGCATCTATTCACTGAGCTGTAGCAACACCATCTGGTGAGGTCAAGGCCAGTATTTCAGGAGGTCGAGGGCAGTTAAACACTCCCTTTCCGAGCGCTGAGGAGGAGGGCCCCCCCTTTCAGAGTCCCAGCCCCTGGGGACTGCGGGGCCAGCCTGCGGGGTTCCCTCTGATGATGCTGGCCCAGCTTCCCTGGGGAGCTAAGCGTGAACCGAAGTGAAGGATCCACGTGGCTGAGCAGGGGCAGCGACACAAGCTCTGTTACCAGGACCCCGTCACCCCAGAACCCTGAGACTGTGAGTCAGAGTCTCAATTAAGCCATCCAGCAGGTTCTCACAGTTCAGTGGCACATGGCAGAGGCAGGTTTCTCACTGGAAATGTGGGTTTAAAAATACCCCAAGAGTTGGAAAAAGAGAAGCAGCTGATGGTACCCGCAGATGAACTCCCGGGTAACTCACTGCCCAACCCCTCTGCCCCTCCCACATGGGTGTGTCCTCCCCAGGGATGGATGCAGTGACGGCGCGACCCCAGGAAGGAAGTCTCTGGACTGTCAGGCACACAGGTGTGTGGTTGTGTCCCCCAGAGGGGTGAGGGCTCTTTCGGGAGGTGCGTGTATCTGCCCGAAGTGTGTGGCTGTGTCTTCGTGCATTTGCCCTGTTGGATTCCTGGGCCGGTGGCTATCAGAGCTGCTGTGTCCTCCGTGATCTGTGGTTTCTGAGGATGGTGGCATGTCCGAGCCATCTGCCTTTGCTGGGCATGCCCCCTGCAGGCGAGCACCCCAAACCTGAAAACAAAGCCCAACCAGTGGACGGCCCCTTCGGCACCTGCCCCACTGCGTCCGAGCTGCCCTAGGCGAGGAGAGCCAGGAAGAGCAGCAGGAATGCTTGCTGCCCACCAGCCTTCCCAGGCGCCTGCACTGGAGGGGCCTGGCTTAGGGACGGGCGACAGGAAACTGGGGTTTAAGACCCAGCTGCTCCCACTGTGTGCGTTGGCAAGTCCCACTCCCCTCTGCGCCTCTGATTCCTGTCTGTAGAAGGGAGGGGTGGGAGCAAGGGTTCCTTTTCTCCACACCTATTTCTGGAACACCTGCGGTGTGCCAAGGGTCAGGAATGCTTTAGAAAATGAAACAGCCCTTCCCGCAGGCAGCGTCCTGTCCGCAACTTGCGTGGATGCTCCAGACCACCGAGCGGTGGAACCCTGGAGGGACGCCAGGAAATCAGACTCCAGTCAAAGACACGAAAAGCAAAGGCCCTTCTGGGGCGCCACTTCCCGGGTATGGCTTAGGGGGGCCTTCAAGTCCCCGTCCTCCCTTCTGCCTCCTTGCTGCCAGACGGGTTGAGCCGGTGGTCTGCAGAGGATGCCTGTAGAACACAAGATGGTTCCAGGGTGGGGAGTGGCTTACCTGCAGACCACGGCACGGTGGGGAGAAGGTCAGGTCCTGGGCTCGGCGGGCTTTACCGGGCCTGCGCCACTCACTGCCCAGGGACCTTGACCAAGTTACTTGCTCTCTCTCGCTCAGCTTTCCTCCTTGGTAAAACAGATAATAATAGTATTGTTGGCAGGGTGTGTTTTCACTGTTGTTGTAGATAAAGGAAACTTTACAGATGAGAAGCCTGAGGCTCGGGGAGGCTGAGCCCCTGCCCATCATCACTCCCTTAATAAGTAGCAGAGCTGAGATTTGAACCCAGGTCTCTTGGGGCCAAAGCCTACAGGCCTCTTCTGCTCACAGTAGCTCAAGCAAAAAGGTAGAGTTGACCAGAGGCCTCTGGCATGTCCTGGAACCCAGGGATGGGCCTTGTAGTCCAACCGCAGGAGAACCTGGACTCGAGCTGGAGAGAGGCAGGACCTACGGCTCTTGCGGACCAGGGGAGCCCCGGCAGCCAGCTCGACCTTAGACAGAGCCTGGGACTCCCTAGGAGGAAGCGTCTGATGGAGCCACCCAGGTCAGGGGTCATCTCTGTGCCAATTAGCAGAGACCAGGGGGATGCGCCCGTAGGGACCACTCCCAGGGTAGAGGGGACAGTTCTTAGAGAAAGGGCAGAGGCCATGGGCAGCCCACAGGCCCGAGGAAAGTACGACAGAGGACACAATAGCCGGCAGAGTCATTTTCTGAAGTGCTGTCTTCGGTCCTGCATGCCAACAAATGGAAAGAGACGGATGCGTTGGGACATTTCCAAGAGACGGTGGCGAATAAAAACGCCCACCACCCCTGGAGCATTTGGTTTGTACATAGAGCACCATTTCATCAAATCCCCGCAATAGTCTTAGTCGCAGGCATTACTATTCCCATTTTACAGATGAGGAAACGAGGCTCAGAGACATAGAGTGACTTGCCTAGAATCCCATGTTGATACGTGGCAGAGCCTGGCTGTGAACCTAGTCTTTCCCAGGCTGAGGGGGCAAGCTTGCACAGTGCCCTCTGCAGCCCAGCACCTAAGGAAGCGAGGGCATCCAGCAAGGGCGAGGAAAGGCTCGGAGGGGAGAGGGAGGCAGGGCTTTTCAGAAGCTGAAGTTTGGACGGAAGTTGCTCATGTTTTAACGACCCTCATTGTTTTTTGTTTTTATTTTCTGGTTATTGAAGTAATTTCTCTTTGTGGCGCAATGTTTGGGAAATGAGACCCACCTCTGTAATCCCAGACAGGAAATCTGAACTGGTAGGAAAAAGAAGTTACCAGGAGGTAGACAGTGTGTAATCTTGGGCAAACTTCTGCTGGGATTGTGGTGTCGGCCGACAGGGAGCACCCCACCTCGCCCACGTTCAAGGCCAGGCTGCCTGGATCACAGCCCAGAGGGGACGTTGCGGCAGGCAGCGCTGCTCCAGAACTCTGGACTTCATGAGCCCTTCACGGAGCGAGACAGCATGCCGTCAGCTCAGAGGCAGCTGGCCCAGGGGTGGAGGTCAGGTGGAGGGTGCTGCTCTGGTGTGGAAAGGCGCCAGCTGCCAGCCTGGCCCTGGGCGGGGAGGCAGGGACCACTGGAATAAGGCACTGTTGGAACCGCTCTCCCAGTGGGTGCTCTCGAGCAAGAGTACCAGCTGTACCCGGAATTCGCCTCCCCGCGGCTCGGCATGGAGGCCACAGCTGAGCAGAAAAGAGGACCCTGACTTGAGGGAGAGAGGTCGAGGGTTGCCTATACACTCTGGGGTCCAGGGAGATGAGCCAGGTAGCAGATCTGTGCTGTCCCTTCCAGGGACAGACCTTCTCAGGAGCAGGGTCCCTGGTAGTTCCCCTGATAGGAGGTACTGAGATGACAGAGTGATTCTAGGAGCTAACATTCACTGGGTGCTTTATCCTGTGCGAAGTCTTTGGTAAGCTTCCTGGCGTCCAGTCCTTATGAGATCCACCTTAATGTCACGTCCATTTTCAGATCAGGGCATTAGCTTGGGAATTCCATCCCCGGCCAATCATCCCTGCCCCCTGGGCCCCGCTCTACTGGCAGGGGACAGAGGGAATGTGGGATTTGGAGCTCAACTACTCCGTGGAAACTTGGGTGGGTGAATTTACCTTGTTGAGCTTCAGTCTCCTTAATTCTAAAATGAGGAGGAGGGCGGCTGCTACATAGGGCTGGTGCAATGATAAAATTGAGAGGGAAATGACAGCCATCATGCAACAAGAGGTCCTCGATATGTTGACAGCCGCTCACTTTGTCTTCCTGGTGCTGTGGACGTGGAGCCTGTCATACTTCTCCATGGTGTTTGAATGAGGCTCTGCTGAAGTTTGGGGCTGGGGAAGAGTGAGGTCCACAGGTCCTTATAGACCACTGTGCTGGTGATCCCAGCCCCAAAGCCGCCATCTGCAGGAGAGTGAAGACAATGATGACACTAGGACCTACACGTATTTCCTACTCGGGGTCTCCCATGCCGAGTGTTCTCCCGACCTTCTCTGTCAGGCAAGTCTATGAGGTCATTGTCACCAACCACATTTTACCGGTGGAGAAACTGAGGCACAGAGCGGTCTGGTCACTCATCCAAAGTCACCCAGCTGATAAGTGGTGGAGCCAGGACTTGAACCCAGGGAGCCCTATGCATTTTCTGAACCCTTGGAATTTGTAAAAGGAAAACGTAACCAAAACATTTAGCATAGGTCTGACTCTTCCAGAATTCTCTTCTCCTTCCTCTCATTTAAAACAAAAACTGTTCTCCGGACAGGAACTGGGTGATGTAATGGACTCAGCTGAGGTGCTACCTCCTCCAGGAAGCTTTCCCAGATGTCCTCCAGTTAGGGGCCCTTGTCTGTCCTGTAGCATCCCCAGCACAGCTACGTCAGCCAACTTGCCCCTGGCACTGCCAGCATCTGTGCCTTCCTGGCTATGCCACTAGACCAGGGGCTCACCAAAGGGGTGTTCACTCCTGCTTGTGGAGTAGCAGTGGCTCCCATGGTCACTGAAATCAATGCCCAGTGTTGTCTTTGCCCTTTGTGGATCTGCCATGGCCCAAGAAGCTTGTGTCACCCAGTGCTAATCACAGACCTGCACGGAGGTCAGTCACCATGACCTTCCAGGTAAGGTCAGTCCCTGGGGTCTGATCTCCAGTTGCCCTGGGAGATGGCGGGTCACCGGCTCCACGACGTGCAGCTGTAAGACCTTGAAGACCTGACCCGTCTGTCTCCCAGGGCTCAGAGACCCTGTGACCCATGAAGGGGTGTGGCCAACAGGGGCGGCGGGGCAGGACAGGGTGGGGCAGGGCGGGTCTCCAATGTGAGGAGTGACTAGGGGACGCTCCTGCTCACTGTGCAGTTTGTGCCCGGCCCCGTGCCCAGCGCTTCGCCTCCTTTAATCTCCCAGCCGCCCTCCCCTTCCTTGTAATTGCCTAGGCATTCACGTTTGGTGGGCATCCCTCGGATTGCGGTGAACCATATGCTTTGATATAAATAGACACAATCTTTAGGGTTTTTATTGTAGTGCAATACATACAACATAAAGTCTACCATTGTAACCACCTTAAGTGTACAGTTCAGTGGCGCTTAATACATTCAAATGCTGTACGGCCATCACCACTCCAGTTCCAGGACATTCTCATCACCCCAAAAGGAAACCCACCCATTAAGCAGTCAGCCACTCCTCCTCGCCCCTCTCCCCAAGTCCCTGGCAACCACAATCTGCTTTCTGTCCCTGTGGTTTTGCCTTTTATGGACATGTCATATAAATGGAATCCTAATCGTGCGCTTTGCCGTTCGTGTCTGGCTTCTTTTGCTTTGCATAGTGTCTTCAAGGTTCCTCCCCGCTGCAGCCTGGATCAGCCCTTCCTTCCCCTGTGTGGCGGGATAGTATTCCACTGTGTGGGTTCACTGCATTTTGTTCATCCACTCATCAGCTGATGGACATTTGGGTTGTTTCCACCTTTTTTAGAGATGGGGTCTTGCAACGCTGCCCAGGCTGGGGTGCAGTAGCTGTTCCCAGGCATGATCACAGCTCACTGCAGCCTCGACCTCCTGGGCTCAAGTGATCCTCCTGCCTCAGCCTCCCGAGTAGTTGGGACATAGGCACGTGTCACCATGCGCAGCTCACCTTTTGACATAATGCTGCTGTGAACATTCGTGCTCAAGTATTTGAATACCCGCCTTCAATTCTCTTGGGTGTATTCCTAGGGGTGGAATTTCTGGATCACATGGTGATGTTACGCGTACCTTACTGAAGCGCCCCCAAATGGTTTCCACAGTGGCTGAGCCATTTTACATTCCTGCCTGCAGAGTACGAGGGTTCCAGTTTCCCCACATGCTTGCCAAAACTTATTACTATTATTTTCCTGAAAACTTTTTGAAGTATGGTTACCCATGTTAAACAGGTGGGTACGTGGAGGCTCAGAGCAGTTAAACATCTTGTCCAAGGCCACAGAGCACCTTGGTGGCAGAGCCAGAGTTTGGACTCAGGGACTCTGCACACTTAACCACCATGACTCGTGTGGGGCTGGGGTCGGAGTCTAGGGTTGGAGCTTGAAGGAGCTTCATTCTCCTCCTGGCTCCTGACTCCATACCTGGCAGTCCCCTGTCTCCCAGAGTGTCTCCTGGACACTCTGTACCTGGGCACAGCAGGACCTCCCTGGACACGATTCCTGTGGTCCTCGTGGTCTCAGAAGCCTGGCCAGAGCCCACACCCACCTCTCACTGTTTGTGTGACCTCAGGCCAGCTATGTTCTGAACTGTCCCTTTGACCTCAGACCTGTCAGAGCCCCCGTTCCCACATCTGCGAAATGGGGGGTGTCAAGGTGGTGCTCACGGAGTCGTCGTGAAGGTTGAGTGAGGCTGTGGTGTGACAGACACCTGGGACACTGCCTGGCCGCACAGGATTCTCAGACACCGGGATCCCCCCTGCTCCCCTGCCTGACCTAAGACACCTGCTGAATTGGGGTACAACGGAAGGGATCCTGGCACCCCACTCCATTCTTGTTCTTCCCTCACCTGCCAGGTCTGGCTGCTGCCCAAGCCCCAGATCAAGGTGTGGGACCTTTGTTCCATCCCAGCTATAGAAGTCATGGGTGGGGTGGCCAGAGCCCTTTTTGGCTTCAACAGATGGGAGCATTTGCTGCAGAAACCCTGTGCGACCCCAGGTGTGACTATCCATAGAGGGAGTTCTCTGACCACCCCTAGTTCTAGCGTAGGTGTGCTTTGGTGGAGCCACGATGTAACTATAATCACAGCAAACCAAACCCGGCCAGAGGACTCCAGTGTGCTGGGCACGGAACTGGGCACCGCACTCACTCTATCTGCACACAAGTCCATGAAGGGGCTTCCATTTTTATCCTCCATGTACAGATGTAGAAACCAAGATACAGAGAGGTGAGGTGACCTACCCATCATCACTCAGCTGGTAACTGGTGGAGCTGGGATTTGAGCCCAGAGCAAATCTGAATGAGAAATGCTTGTCTTTTGTAACTTCTTGGGACAGAGCCCTAGGTATGAACTTGCTGAGGGTATGAACCGGGTAGGTAGGTCTGTCCTTAGGTGTGAACTAGGTAGGTAGGTCTGTCCTTAGGTGTGAACTAGGTAGGCAGGTCTGTCCCTAGGTGTGAACTAGGTAGGCAGGTCTGTCCCTAGGTGTGAACTAGGTAGGCAGGTCTGTCCCTAGGTGTGAACTAGGTAGGCAAGCCTGTCCCTAGGTGTGAACTAGGTAGGCAGGTCTGTCCCTAGGTGTGAACTAGGTAGGCAGGTCTGTCCCTAGGTGTGAACTAGGTAGGCAGGTCTGTCCCTAGGTGTGAAGCAGGTATGTCTTTCCAGCCTTCATGCTTCCTTTGCAGGGGATTGCCCCCTACCTCCCAAGGACACACACAAAAGAGCCCTAGGCTAGGGGAGTTAGCCGCCCTGAGGACTCAGTTCTCCGAGGGTAGGGGCTGCGCTTAGCTTCTCTACCTCAGTGTCCCCAGCCCCAAGCTCAGTGCTGGGCACATGGTGGTGTCTGGACCTCGCTCAGCCCTCTGCACCCTCCATGGTCATGCACTGCCCTGTCTGAAAGTTTCCTAAGGGACATTGCTCCATTTCTGGGTGTCCTATGTTCTCCCCTCATTCCGCTCCCACTGGAACTTCCAGAAGCTTGAGGGGAAAGCAGCTGCCATGTGCCAGGCATGGTGCCGCGCCCCACAGACGCTACCTTATTTCATCTCTACGAGGCAGTATTACCTCAAGTATTCTCTTACCTGGGAAAGAATACCAGGTATTCCCAGGTGAGACGATGGAGGGCCCCAGAGGCTGACTGAAGTTCCCAGGCGAGAGCACACAGTCTACGTCAAACCAGGGCGGGGCTGGAGGGCTGAGGCCAGAACTCAGCTTGATCAGCTGAGGACGGTGCCAGGTATGGCTGGGCCCTGCCTGTAAGTCACCTCACACACACCTCACCACATCCCTGAAACGGGCTCTGAGACTATCCTCATTGAGGACTCTACAGATTCAGACTAAAGTGTTACTGGCTGATAATGCTATTTGCGCCACTTGCATTTCAGCTCAGCCTTGAAGGCATTTGAGCCCGAGTCAGGGAGCTGAGTTTGAGGTCCTGGGAGCAGCTCTGCTTCCCTCTTTGGACCTTCTCCCCAGTCCCTGCCCCAGCTGGTGACCTGGGTTCAGACCCTGCTGAGCAGGCCTGGTGGGGAGCAGAGAGGGGCCAGGGTGTCCGAGTCAGACAAATGAGCTGTGGGCGCCTGGATTGAAGCTCGTTGTCAACCCGAGTGCCAGCAGGCAATGGCTGGCCATTAAGGGAGCACCGCTGGGTTCACTCAGCTTCAAAATCAATTAATATCATAACCGCCACCAAGATTTTTTCCCATCCTGCCTCTGCGGAGGGAAACAAAGTAAGGGAGGCACGATGTGGAGACATCATTCTCTGTATTGATTTCCTCCGCTCCACCTCTCCTCCCTCCGGACTGGAGCATCTGTCTCCCTCCTGACGGATGCGCCTGGTGGGGAGGATGAAGGACACTCATCATCTGAGACGCCAGGGAAACGCACAGGGACGGCGAGGGGCGAGCTGGCCAGATGGAGCCAGCCCGGGCGGGGAGCAGACCCAGCGTGGGGGCGATGGCCGGGAGCCCCTCAGCTTGGGGTGCCCCGACCCCGAATCTGGGGCCTGTGCTTCCTGGCTGCGTGGCCACCTGGGCCCTGTTTGGGGGCCTGCCTGGGGAAAGCACCTGCCTCCATGGGGGAAAGGCGTGAACACAGGCAGAGCATCGCACCCCAGAAGACACGGGTTCAGGTCCTGCCCTGGCCTCCCCGGGGAGCACACCTCTCCCCGCCTCTGTGTTCTCACTCGTGGGATGCATCGCGCCGCCCGTAACGTCATCTTCCTGGGCTTGGTGGAAGTTGCCGAGGAGGTCACAAACCCACGTGAAAGCGTCAGTAAAACACTGTTCCTGCCGGAGGTCGAGGTCGACACAGTCGCTGGTCAACGCGGCTTCCGCGCCGTGTACTTTCTCCCTGTGCCTGATGACGCAGCCCATTGCTTTTCCGAGCTCCTGGGCGTGTAATCTTGGTGGCATCAGGTGGTCAAAAGATACGGTTAAGATCGCTGTGGAAGTCTAGAGATTAAATAATTGAGGAGGAAGATGAGGAAGAAGAATTAAAACCCCCTAGTCCTCCAGGAAGTGAGTCCAGGTACAGCCCCCAGCCAGTCTCACCTGGAGCTGAGTTCAGG
>RJWJ010009311.1:0-50376 GCA_004363605.1 Indri indri
ACTGCATGGGGTACAGGTCCCCCAAACAAGGAATTACCCAGCCCAAACTGTCAAGGGAGTCAAGGTTGAGAAAGCCTGTTCTAGATGTTCTTCCTTGCCTGATTTGTTCATATTTGGTATGGAAAGACCATTTTACTCATCAGCCTGAAGAGTTCCCATGAATTCTGAAAGAACGACTCACCTATGAACAATGGAGTGGGAAACAGATATTCTTTTCTGGTGGGAACTTGAATGTCACCACCCACGCTCTGCAAAGAAGGGGCCTATCACTATTCACTCTTCTAGGAAAATTAAGTTTAAAATTTCATAATTTATCTCTTTTTGGGGGGTTACATGCAAATTATAATGTACTAAAAATGGGAGACACTGACAGGTTAATTGCTCCTACGCCTCTGGTCCAGCCACATGGGCCGATGCCGAGAGATCACAGAGCAGTACAGGAGCTTCCGAGGTCAGCCTGCCTCCCCTGGGTGCTGAGTTAGAATGACTGATAACATAACACATGTACTTAAAGTTCACTGATTTGATTCCAGCTTCTTAAAAATAGTCTTTTAAGCAGAAGCTGGCACTGTTTCTTACTCCTTTATTTTTTTTCTCTGTACTTCTTAAAAATAAAGTATAAATGTGACATATGTTTCAGGCAAATTGGCTCAGAACTCAGAAAAGGTAAAAAGAACCCTTCTAGACAGGCAATGCTCCCAAGTAAAAATCATCTCTAGTCCCCATGCCTGCATCAAACCTATCAAATTAAGCAATATTTGGTCCCAACATCAGACTAAAGCAACATACCTTGATCTTAGACCTGAGCCCCTTCCCCAATTTGCCATCCATGCCACTGTGTATGTGTTTACACTGTTTATATAATTCTGATTAACATTTTGTATCCTTCTTGAGATAACATGCTTTTCAAAAGTAGACTGTGAGTTTTTGAATCATCTGCTTTTTCAAGCATAGAGTTATATATACAACACTCAATAAATGCTGGTTGATAATTTTTTTTTCTGAGTGGAAAAGGAAGAAGGATGTTATGTACATTATTTAAGACACATGTCTCCTCTTCTTAAAGCACTGTTCTCATTCAAGGTGGAATGTAAGTTGACTTTGTAATTTGCAAGTGCCTCGAGCAGATGGAATGAGAGAAAGAAAAGCCAGAGATGGAAGTCTGGCGAGCCTCAGAGATGTGACCTGGAGCCACGACAGAAGATAAGCTGACTGAGATGGAGAATATTCACAGAAAGGAGCCTGGTAACTAAAGGGTGCATAAGTTAAGCAGTGGGAGAAAGATAAACCATAAACTCTCCACCAGCATGGCAAGAGAAGAGAGAGGGGTTCACATTGCTGGGAGAGACACAGAATTCTCAGGTGCTGCATTGATTTGTCAAAACAGAGCCCAAATCTATATGCCTCATTTTAGGTCTCAGAGCAGCTCCGAGGGAACATAGGATGGAGTTTGGGAAAGCCATACCGTTGAACCAGAAAGAATGGGCTGAACCTGGCAATACCAACTGTGAGATGGATGACCTTAAACAAGTCACCTAACTTGCCCAAAACTCCATTTCCTCATCCTTAAAGTAGGGACAAACAGGTATTCATAATAGGGTTGAGGTAACATGTGTAAAACATCAGGTGCATTAGCAAACATTATGTGTAGGGCTTTATCATCACATCACACAGTATTCTAATACTGGAGATGAAACATTTTAGCAATGGTGAAAGCAAAATTGAATTATGAACATTCTTTTTCATGATTGGCACATAATAATTGTACATATGGGATACCACATGATGTTTCAATACATGCATAAATTGTGTAATGATCAAATTAGAATAATGAGCATATCACCTTAAACATTTATTGTTTCTTTGTAATGAGAACATTCAAAAACCTTTCTTCTAGCTATTTTCAAATGCATAATATATGATTGTTAAATCTAGTCATCCTGCCATGCAAAAGACCATCAGAGCTCATTCCTCCTACTGAACTGAAGCTTTGTACCGTTGACCCATCTCTTACCCTCCTGCTCTCCGCCTTCTGGTAACCACTAATCTACCCTCTACTCCAGTGAAAACAACTTTTTAGATTCCACATATGAGTGAGATCATGCAGTATTTGTCTCTCTGTGCCTGGCTTATTTCACTTAACATAACGGCCTCTGGTTTCACCATGTTGCCACAAAGACAGGATTTTATGTTATTGTTTATGGCAGAAAGTATTCTGTTGTGTGTATAGTGCACATTTTCTTTATCCATTCATCCATTTATGGGCGCTTAGGTTGATTCCATATCTTGGCTACTGTGAATAGTGCTGCAATAAACATAGGGGTGCAGCTATCTTTTTGATATACTGTTTTATTTCCTTTGCACATATACCCAACAGTGAGCATTCTTAATACAATGGCAATTTATAACTTCATGAGCTAACCACTAATCCCCAGAAAAGAAAACTTTTTCTCTGAAAAAGACTTTAAAACACTACAATTCTAAGATGCTTTGGGAGTAAAAAGGAATACATGCACACTCAGTTTTATTGCTACCTTTTTCCAAGGAGGAAAATAAGGCACTCTCAAAACTTCATAGCAGATATTTCTGTTCTAAAGGAAACGGAAATCCAGAAACTTTCAGGCCCAACCTCAGTGTTACAATCGTTGTGCAAAGAATATCTCGATTTATTATATTAGCCAAAAAATCATTTTTATATGTTAAGAGATCATTTGCCAAAAATGAGATGAATAAATACTTCAATATTCAAGAAATCACATTTTATTTTATTAATAATGATCAATTAAAAGCCTACTCTATGTGATTAAATTTGAATTTAAGTTCTCGGAATAGTGGTAAACATGAGAATCACAGAAAAAAAGTTGATTCAGAAAAAGAAGGGTAATTCACAAGTATGTCAAAAGTCACCCCCGTCTCTTACACAGCTCCACAGACAAAGCAACATGCAACCTGCCCAGCAAATGCAGGGCCCTGCTGGCGAAGCATTGCTAGGCCGAGATGATGCGCTGCAGTGGGTGGGGACAGGGAGCCTTGCTTATTAGAGTAGGCGGTGAAAGCCAGGAAGACTGGCAATAAGGTCATCATGGTTGTGTAGACCAAGCCAATATTGCACAGTAAGAAATATACATATGTTTAAAAATCAGCACGTAAAATGGTTTCAAAAATTCCTCTCAAGAGGCAAAATTGCGACCGTTTCAAGAGTGAGCTCTTTCTAGTATTCACGTGTTCTGTTTTTCAGTAGCACAATCTGCTCTTGGACCCTCATCAAGCCTGCTTTGCCCAACTTTGCAAATGCAGTATCGATTCCTAGAGGAAATCAATCGCAGCTCCAACTAAGATCTTTCATCAAATCCCCATTTTTCTCCTTAGTGCTAGAGCTCTGCTTGAATAAGAAACACTGACCTCAAAGCAGAGATTTCTTTTCATCTGATTTGTTCAGCAAAAATTATCACGAGCTAGAGCTTTGACCACATCAGAATGGCTCTGCACCAAGGGAGAAGGGGGCCCAGCAAACCCACGCCTGGCCTGCAGCGCATGGCAGAGCGGATCTGGGCTTGTGAAATTAGAATTAGAGGTCAGAGAATAGTTTTGGGTTTGGAAATTGTAACAGAATGGGTAGAATTCCTCCTTGAATTTTAGAGAACTCAGAATCTTCTGGGTATTGCAAGAAAATTTAAAAGGAAGGAAATATTAGATTTGCAGAAAAAATCTAATTATAGAGTGTATGCTTATGTCTATCTTAAAGGGACATAAAATTAAGCTAGGGGGCGATGAATCTCACCCTCCTTTATATTTTTGTTTCACCTGCACCTATAGCACTCCCATCCCATGTTACCGCCTTGGGGTGTTTTCATCCTCACCTTTATACTTATAAAATAGTACAGTGATATATACATATATATGAGTGTGTAGAAATATAAACATGTACAATTTTTCTCTTTATTTTACAAACCTGAAATTTTAAATTGTTCTTTTTATTTAAGAGCAAATTCATAATTAACTCATTACTTTTCGTGTCTGCGTAATATTCAAATTGCCTTCTTTTTCAAAATTCTCCCTTGCTTCAAAAGAGCTATAGCAGTTAGAGTAAAAACTTTCTTTCTAATGTGCTTGCCTTTGGGTGTTGCTTCCTGGACCATCCATTCCTGGCAACTTACAGATCTTCCCAGGGCTTGTTTACGTGGGGTGTTGTCCCTGGTGGTAACTCCTGGGGCTGATTCCTCCATGCGGTGGTTACCCCGGAGACAGAAGGAGGAATCCTTTACTTAGGCTCCGAGACCAACCCATTTTTTCCAAAGTCCTACCATCAGATGAGATTCTTCCATTTCAAATCTTGTTAAAGTTAGTTGTAGAGTTGAACCTTCTGAGCTTGTGGAGATTGGTTTGGAATTTGAATAAACGATATTTCGAATCATGAAAGAAAAAGTAATATGCTTCAGGCAGGAATTTATAATGTTTACTTTTTAACTTCCTCCTGAAATTGGAAGGCTGGATTACCATTTTAGTGGTGTTCAGCTGTTGAAATAGATACTAAAATATCCTCAGTTTATACATCTCAAGCCCCAATTCACGACTCACAGCTCCGAATTCTATAAAATGATCAAAGTGGAGCCAATAATGGCAATTAAAAGGCAAAAGATTTCCTTTTAGTTTAGTCTGAGCCATATTCAGAGCTTCTCAAGAAATATTTGTTTGGCAAGCCTAACCCTGGGACATTACTTGTACTTTATAGCTTCGTTACAGCTAAATTTAATCTCATTAACAATAGTATTCACATAAATAATCATTATATGAAAACTATAAATGCACAGCTTTTGGCAAGTGACCTTACATTTCCGGATTTCCATTTCCCCTTCCATAAAAGCTAAACGTTGGGCAAAAATCAAATTTTTAAAATTTATTTTATATTTAGTCTTTTTGAATTCTAAACTTTTCTGCTTATATGACCCAACACTGCATAGAGAAAAGTGCTTTTATTTGAGAAGAGGCACTTACATTTAATCTTATTTTAGTATTAATAATTCTCCTAACAAAAATACATGGCTATATTTGTCACTGAAGAAGGGAAATAGAAGTATTATACAAGCAATCCATTAAGAAGATAGATGCTGAAGAAAAAATTCCATAAACCTCACTTCAGACATCAACAGGATAAACTCTAGATAGACATATAAAATGCAAAATGAGATACTTTATTTAGTCATTACTGAAAACAGATGCAGAAATTTAAGTAAGATAGCTAAACATCCAGAAGTTTCAAGATGCTAGGTATATTTTTACTTATTACATTTGCCAAATTACAATTCAAATTACTAGAGATGGTTAAAATATTGTTATAGTTCTTTATATTTAGTCTTTCCTGTCTAACACACAAAAGTAAAATATTTGATCATGCTCTTATTCTAAAACAGCAAAATTTTTCAAGGTATTATATAGATTTTTCAAAAGCATATTTTGTAGGTTGCTGTAACTTCTCTTGGCATCAAGAATCACATTACACAATGTCTGCAATTACCATTTACTAATGGGTTCCTTATTGAATTCACGGCATGCACACATTCCAGAGCATAAGCATATACATGTCAACATCATGATTTACTGATGGAATAAGTGAGCCCAGAGCTGAAATGGCTATGCTGGTCTCAGCTCAGCCCCTCTTTATCTGTGTAATCTTGGACAAATCACTTAATCTTCCTGACACTCTTCTTCCTGTCTGCAAAATAAGGAAATATGCTACACAGAGATATTGAGATAACAGGTATAAAAGCGAATGACAGTTTCATAGCACTCTGTAAATAGGTGATGGTAGCATTAGCATTTATCATCTTAGAAAGAGAGCAGACATATAACAGATTCTGTGAAAGAATTTTCTTAAGAGTTCTTGGTCTTCAATATCCAACTAACTCTAGATACCCTAGTAGTGCATATAATTAAATAACAGAATTTTTACAAACACATCCATGTGGTCTTAAGCAAATTACATTAAGGAGGCAATTCTTTTCAGGAGAGAACTTAATTTGGGGATAAAATAATTTTTTTTCAGATGGAAATTTTATGAAATAAATTAGAACTTGCAAATACCTACCGATAACAAACAGGGAACATTAAATTCAGAAAAATGTACTTCTTTGAAGAACATGGAGTAAAACAACAAATGAATTTGATAAGATGCTAACTCTAAACCTATTGTGTAGTACTCCTCCACTGAAAGGGATTCCAAAGAAACAAGCTAGAATCCTTGTTCTCAGGGAGCTGGAAATCTAAAGGGGAGAGGCAGAAAATACACTAATAAGGAGACTGCACGTAACAGAGACACAGCACAGCCATTTCAGCCTTTCAGAACATATATATTTAAGGGCTGAGTTGATATGGGTGGTATCTTGCAAATAAAATGGATTATAAATAAAAATGTGATCATAAGTTTGTTAAACTAACAGATAATTTGCAAGAGGTGAGATAAAAATTAGTCACGGTTGATGTTTAATTGCAAATGTAGAATTAAATCATGATTTGGGTGTGGCAAAGTCATAACATGCAACAAAAATGTTTGTGCCCCCATAATATCCTTAAATAAAAAAAATGCCTCATTTTACAAATAAAGAAATTGAGGCAAGTGAAAAAAATTTTTTAGATTATTATGTAATTATTTCATATCATTGCTTACTTTCCTAACTAGACTGTAAGTTTGTTGAAGGAAGGTACTTATGTTCCCAGAACTAACTAAAACAAGTGTTGGCTCATTGTTACCCTAAATCCCCTAACTTTGTAGACACTAGGAATTTTTGTCACTGATGGGGAGATGATTAGGAGCCAAAAGCTGTTTTCTTTTGTCTTTAGCAATAACACTCCATGATACTCAACAACTGGTACAATTATGGAATTTATTATAGATTTCCAAATCCTCCTTACCTCATGCAAATGGTATTCAGGATCTATGAAGTTCAGTCATACTCTGAGCAAAGAATACAGTAAAATGCCTGTCTGTAGCATTGTAGGTATGTAATAAATATTTGTTGAATTCATTAACTGCTATTCCCAGGGTTCTCCTAGGACTTTGCTTACACAGTTATTGTGCCACTTATGCCATATTATGCTTAGTCTTACACATGCCATTTCCCTTAATTTGTTTGCTAGATCTTCTAGCAGGGTTAATTTTATATTCAGCATTGCATTTTATAACAGTACAGTGTCTGGCATACACGTGGACAACAAATACTTATTTGGCAAAGTATGCAATTTTCAGAGTTGAAGGCCTTATTAAAGACATGCATGGCAGGCTTATACCAAGTTAAGAAATTTTGACCCATGCTCTGCCATGCCCAGCTTAAATGTTTCTGTAGTCACAAACTCCAAAGACAGCCCTAGCTGTTATAGAGAGGGGCATCCCTAGTTGTTAGAGAATTCTCTGACATCATTCTGAGCTGAAATCATTCTCCTTGTGCCTCCTGCCTACTAGTTCTAATTCTTTGTTAAGAAAAAGTCAGAATAGCTTGTTCTCTGTTTATAGAAGACATTATTTCAAGATACAGTTCAGCAATTCTGCCTCATTCAGGATCCCACTTCTCCAGCCAGGGTCAGCACCCCATTTTCGCTGAGTGGTCTTACTGCTCATCCTGGTCAATCTCCATGAACACTCCTCTAATCAATGCCCTTCTTCAAATACAGCATCAGAAATGAACACAGTCCTCTCAGGGCATCTGTCCAGCCCAGGGTGCTGATTACATACCAAAATCCAGGTCAAGTTTTCCACTAACGCAACCCAAGACCCTACTTAGGAGAAAATGAAGGAAATATATTGAAACCATATTTTAGGGGACTGTTTAGAAGTCAACTTTCAGTAGAAGTCTTTCATCATCTATCGGGATGCTATCTGGGTCAGTTAAACTATCCTGGAATATGCTAGGTTTCACTTTGCTTAAAACCTCATTTTCTACAGTTCCAAATATAGGTTTCAAATTACCTAGAGAAAAACCACCCTAGAAAAATGCTAAAGCCACAAATTCACACCTTTACCATAATTCACTATGGGTGGGGGTAAAGTATGTGCAAAACTACTTTATGAAAAGACATGGTGGTAACTTAGGGGAAGCAACATCAGGTGCTAGATATAGAGACAGGTGTCCGGCTGGGGCCAAGGGGCAATGCACAGAGATTGTCAGTTCAAGAGTGAAAATTGTCACAGCTACTGGAGGTCCAAAAGGGACCAAATTTTCAGCAGTTTTTATATCTCCCAAATTAATTCTTTTTTTCGGTGCTGTCCTTGGTATCACAGCAAGTACCCTTGTCAGTTTTGTGGTTTAAATATTATTTAAACAGGACTAGAATTTTGTTAGGATTCCTCTTATCTAAATTCAATATGATAATTTTACTGTTTTTTTCCTCTGTATGGTGTCAGTCATCTATTATGGTCTATGGCTTTCAGAAGAATTTTACACTCTGATTTTTAAGCATTTAAAAATCGTCAGAGTCTTGGCCTATCTTTTCAATCTACTGTCATAATTCGCATTTATCCCGTCTGTTTAAATCTTCATCACCATCTATCCTGAATTTTGCTTCTATAGCTTACTGGCATAACTTATGAAATGTTCTACCTTAGAATATATTAGAATGTTTGTGATTTTCATTCTGATTGAAATGACAGAATCACATAATGGTAGTGAAAACTTGAATTGAGCTAATGATTAATCAGGATGGTGAGAGATGAGTCTCTATAGCCTCTGAAAGGCATTTTTAAAAATCATTTGGCTTCTCTTTTCATATATAAACATATTGAAGCTAATAAAGATATGTGGTTACAAAATGTTATCAAAATTATTTTCATCCCATAACTTTTTCCTATCATTATTAATAGAAAAAAATTTGGAATATAGAAAACATGTCTCCAAAAAGGTTCTCATGCATGACTGCACATCCCAACAGCCCTTGGATGAAAGGCGCTCTCTCCCATATCGTCTGGGCAGGCTATAGACTGCTTGCAAAGAAACACCAGATTAAAGATTTTTAGTATTATGACAATATTATTTCAGAATCGCTTCTTTGGCGGTGTCTCTATAAGAGAGCTCTTTTCCTAAATAAGAAATTATTTTAATTGTACTGTGTTCAGGGTCATAGGGATGTCAACTCTTTCGTGCACCATCATATGACATACCTGGATGTTGCTATGCTGAACTAATACATCCCATTTATCATTTGCACAGGTTGTCCTAGGACAAAGGGAAGGCAATATCCAGGGTCCTTTCCAACTGAAACTGACAAAAAATAATTTTAAAAAGCACCAAGGATTGCTGGAGACAGTATTTCTAAATGGTAACTTGTGTTACGTATATCAAATAGATTTTAAACTATTAGATAAGCTGCTTTAAGTATCCTCACATCTCTGAATCTAACCAAACTATACTATGTAATATGTGTCCATTAAACATACGGCATTATACAATTGTTCAAATATTAGCTATAGTTTTATCCCTTTGAGTAAATAATGATGATCAATAATTACGGCTATCTTAAAAGATACTCTGGAGAGAAAATATTTCAGCTCAATTTTAACATGTTCTCCTTATCCCAGTGCCTATTTTTATGCCAGTTCAGAACCTTCTGTGTCTTCGATTACTAATAATTGATCATTCATAGCACCCATTCTGTTCCCCACTGCCCCAACGTCCATAAAGAAAAGTAAAGATCTCTTTAACACATCGTCATCTACATTGGTGCATTAAACTGCAACTTTATCTTTGGTGCCGAGCAGTAAGCATTTTCCTCTCTGATTCTTCTTCTTCACAGAAATTTTCCAATTATTTTCCTGATCCCAGGCCTAAATTCAGTCCCTGATTCCCAGCCGAAGAGCTTGCTCTTCCTTCCTGGAGGAGAAGCCCTTCTGAGGGTAACAGTCCCAGCCTCTCTCCACAATGGCACACACTTCCCAATATCCCGGCCCTGTCTTCCTGCTTGTCTGAGAAAGTCTATTCCTCCGGGAGAGCAGCTCCTCCTGTGAGTGTCTTACTCCAGGCCTTCCCAGCTCTCAAAGCTGCTTCTCTGATCACAGCTCCGCTCTCAATCGTTCTCTCTCTCCCTGCTCTTCACTGTCTTTCCTATTCAGCCCATGGACAAGCCCTTCAACTCTAAAGAATTGTCTTTCAGCCCTCACTTTCCCCTAAGACCCTAGTACTTCGGGATCTCTCTCTTCAATGCTGTTAATACATTTCTAGGTGCAATAACTATTGCCGACATTTTTAACTACACATTCATTCGGGGCTAGACCAGACATGCGGGCTAATCGGTTCAAGCCCCTTCAAACCATTGTTTTATTTTCTTTTGTTTTATGCTGTCCCAGAGAAGACAATTTTCCGTGAATGCAAACTGCAGGCCACCCCATAAGTTCAATGAAAGATTTATTTCATCTACTGAACCTACGCTGTTAACTGATGTAGAATTGTTTTTCACTTTGCTCATCTCCAATCACCTCTAGCTAAATAATATTAGTCTCCTTAAGTGTGCACTCAGAGTAGAAAAAAACTACAAATTAAAAGACCGATTCGAAAATGTTTATAAAAGTTGTTTTCACTCCCAGGTCAGCAAAATGTATCTTTCCTTTGGTTTTTTCTTGCAGTATTACAAACCAGACTACTTCTTAGAGGCATGTGAGAGAAATTAACATTTAGGTAAAAAAGTAAACCATATTTTCCTTGAAAACAAGATTCTGCCATGCATTTACTCAGTTACAGAATTTACAAATCATAACTAACCACCTGGGGCAACTGTCACTGGGATAGCCCCTGAGTCGAGACTGCGGCCCTATATTTACACGTTTCAGCTTGTTGCAGGGTCCCTGGCAGAGTTTTCATGTGTCCACTTGAAGGCTGTGCCAGCTCATACAGTTTCTGTCCAATTGACGTTGTGTCAATTATACTAGAGCTCACATGTGTTGTAGTTGCCTCCAAATTATAGTCCATCTGGAAGCCACCTGGCTGGGCCCTGCCTTGCAGCACTGCACCTGACTTTTCATCCCAGGTCACCACACTCAGTGGTGAAAAAGGCGGGCTCTGCAGCCAGATGGCCAGGTTTGAATCACAACTTGGTCGTTTATTAGCTATATGAATCTGAGGAAGTCATTTACCTTTTCCACATCTCTGTTTCCTCAACTGAAAAATGAACTAATGATGAGTCCTGTCTCTTCCAGGTGTTGTGAGGATTCAAGTTCATAGACCAGGCACAAAGAAATGGCTCAATAAACAATAACTTTAAACTTATCCCATTATCTGATAAAACTGTTCTAAAACTATGCTATGTAATGCCTATTTCAATATTCTCTTAGTTCTTATTATGTTCCATTTTTTGACAACAGGTGATGTTTTGGAATATAATATTTTTGAAATGTTTTTCAACATTTCACCTTCAGTACTTCAACAGCAATGCTTTCTCCTGGTTTTCCTCATTTCTCCAAACATTATTCATTCTCCTTTTATAAATTCTATCCTCATCTCTGAAATCTGCTTATTCTTTCAGTTTTTGACCTTTTTTGTTCTCATTGTACCTGATGTCTTTCAGCAACATCCTCTGCTCTCATGCTTATAATTACCGCTTTGATTCTGATGACTCTCAAATCTATGTTTGCCAGCCCACTGAAACGAAATCTTTATTTCTAATGCCATCAGCACGTTTCTCCATGAACAGCCACCAGAATTAAATTTATCGGTTTGACCACACATCTTACTGTCATTCCTCCATACCCTCTCAAACCTCTCTTTTTGCATTTCCTGTCTTAGTTAATGGTGCCAATTTTCACCCCTGATATCCAAACAACAGAATCATATTTAACTCCACATTGTCATTCACATTCCCTGGCCCGATACACTTTTAGGTCAATTCTATATTTTACCATTTCAAGTTCCTGGGGCTCATTTTCGAGTCTTGCTTCCTGTCTAGCTCTGGTTATTTTTCTTTCCAGTTTAATATTTAACAGATTCCCGTTTTTCTCAAAATAATGCCTATAGTGTCATAATAACATTCAAGGCCTGTCACTGCCTTTTTCTACCTTCCATTCCCTCCCTCTGGCTGGGGAATCCTCCACTAGGGGCCCTCCAGGCTGCTCCTTCAGGGCTGCTACATGCTCTCTTGCTTCATGCAATTTTGCTTTTTCTTTTTCTCCATTTGGAATGTCCTGGTCTATTCACCTGCTAAGGGAGATCTACTTATTCATTCCTCAATGCACTGTTCCAGTGTCAGATGTTCAGTAAGCCTGTCTTCCAGTCAAAGTTAATCCCACAGATTTGGGGCACTTGCCTTTACTATTAATATGTGGGTTTTTTTACTATGCCTTCCTCTACTACATTGTAATTTCTCTGAGGGCAGAAACAATATTTTATCCACTTTTGTCCCTCCTTCCTCCCCACCCTGATATCCATCACAAAGTCTGACATGCAGCAGGTATTCATGTTTGGCAAACCCAACCATAGATTTGTACCACCATGAATACCAGTCTGCACATATCTACCCAATGCCAGTCATGCATCTGCTTCTAACTAAAAGTTTTATTGATACTTATCTATTAATAAAATTATATTATTTATACTCTTTCTTCCCAAAAGGACTTCTCGCAACCTAGAATAATAGATACAGGTATAGAAATATTAAGTTTGGAAAAATAAGAGTCATCAATGAAGGGGATGCGAAAACCTAGGATTCTGCTCATTGTGCTCTCAGAATGACAGGTGGGCACCCTCAATCAAGCATACATACCATCTGGCATCTTGTCTGCCGAGCTACGTAAACCACCCACCTTTGTTTTACATCATATATTGCATGCACCACATTTTGACTCACATTCACGTCCAGATTTCTTTATTTGAAATATGTTTACAAAAGGAAACTTTGCATATGACACTCTCCGTTCCTCATTGAATAACAGCCAACTTTTCTTATTGAACATTTATGTTGACCAACATTTTCTTTCATGTTTGCTGACTGTAAAATGACAAAATGGAAACATGCTTTTTTGGTTCCTTCCTCATGGCAGTTTTTCCTATTTCAGATTTGTTTTCATCAAAAATGAACACTGTTAATTTTATCCTACTATATCTGTCCTCAGGTATTTTGAACAGTTTTACTTCTTTACCAACACAAAATGTATCTTCTTGTTGTTCAACAGTGGCTTAAAAAATTAAGATTCATTACTGTGTGGCAGTAAGGAAACATTTAAGAAACAGTGAAGGTGAAACAAATAGAACACTAGTTCATTAAAGTCTCCGTATCTTCCTCCCTACTCTGACATTGAAGGTGCCCTTTGTCCCTTAAACTTACTGGGAGGTATTAATTGAATGACATGTGATTAAATAAGGTTAAAATTAGAATTGCCTAATTAATATTTAATATCTGTTTCCCTGGGATCAAAAAAAATGTGTATCTACCTGTCTATGTAACTGTCCATCTATTTATTCATCCATCGTATTCAATCTTGCTAACAATAGCTGCACTCATTAACCCCTTCTTAGGCACCAAACTGTTTGCTATGCTTTTCGCTAACATTATCCAGTTTCATCCTCCACATAGCCCAGGGAGTTGACTATTACAGTTCCCATTTTACAGATAAGAAAACCGAGGCTTAGATAAGAAACCATTCATTATTGCACAGTAAATGAGTGCTAGCGTCAGAATTTTTTTCTCCAGTGTTAGTAATTCTAAAAGTGTGCTCTTATCAGTTCTGCTATACTGTCTTCTAACCATAGCACACCTCTGTCCTATGCAAGCTGAATATTAAAATATAAAACCTCCTCCTCTGTTGTTAAGTACTTTTTAAACACAGTCTCAAATACATTTTGAGTTGATTTTAAAATAAAATTCTCAAGACTCTACTGAATGTGATCTTCTTCTGATATCCCTTTATTTTTTACCCTCACTTCCTTCTAGTTTAAGGGAAAAGAAGCCCTGTTTCTCTTGATCACCTTGAATGATTACACATCCTGGATGAGATGCTGGAGTCTAACCTTGCCCTAAAGTGTAGAAGACCCAGAAGGAGCCAATGCTCTGTGGGAGCTCTCACCCATAGCAGACGTCATAGGTTTTATGGATGTTCTTTGTTTACAGATGAAAATCTTACATGATGACATTAAGTTCTGTTTTCCTAATTTAATTTGGATAATGCAACCAACAACAGTATTAATAATTAGAGTTTTTTTGGCACTAACGACCTGCAGGGCTCCATTAAGGGCATTTCACATGACTTTGGCAACCTCATCGCCATGACAAGCTTATGGCTTAGGAAGGACTATTATCCCAGTTTCACAGATGAAGTGAGGCAAAGAGAGATGGTGAGGAATAGGGGATATGGACATGCATGTCATGGGCCCTGTCCCACATTCTTCCTTCGAATATCTCTTTCTTCTGGTAATGGTAGGTGTAAAAGATTCTAAAGTTGTGATTAATCAGGATTTACTGGCAGACAGTTGCCTGCCCTTGAAACCACACCACTCTCTCGGCTTTGGAGGCACAGCTCTCCTAATTTTCCTCCTCTTTCTCTCTAGTTGCTCCTTCTCAGCCTTCTTTTCTGGGTTCTCCTTCTTTATGCAACCTCAGACTTCTCAAGACTTGGTCATGGTTAATAAAATAGGCTCTGCATTTCCAACAGCCAAATGTGTGGTTACCAATGGC
Source organism: Indri indri (assembly GCA_004363605.1). Taxonomy (NCBI): domain Eukaryota; kingdom Metazoa; phylum Chordata; class Mammalia; order Primates; family Indriidae; genus Indri; species Indri indri. The sequence continues at coordinate 14,644 of RJWJ010009311.1, forward strand.
CATGATTGGAGATGTAGGATTTAATAAAGACAAGGAGCTTTAATTTTAAATTTTCCAGATGGACTTTGGATTGTGACAGTGGACAGATCAGAGGTGACCTTGGGGTGAATTATTTGAGTATGCCGTGGAAGGCTTTATCACACGAGGAAAATATTGAACAACCTTCAGTTATTCGGTCAGTATTAATATTTATTGAATGCCTATTTGAGTCCATGTGTTGTACTAATCACTAATAAACTGCTACAGTCTGAAAAATTTGTATGTTGCAATCCTAACCCCCAAGGTGATGGTATTTAGAGGTGGAAACTTTGGGACATGATCATGAGGGCAGAGACCTCATTAACGGGACTAGTGCTCTTACAAGAGGCCCAAGGTATCGTGCTTGCCCCTTTTACTATGTAAGGACACAGCTAGAAGTCACTGTCTGTGAGGAACAGGTCCTCACTGCCCACCAAATCTTCCAGTGCTTCGATCTTGGACTTCCCAGCCTCCAGAACTATGAGAAATAAATGTTTGCTACTTATAAGCCACCCAGTTTATGATACTACAGCAGCCTCAGTAAACTAAGACAGATACTAAAGTTAATAAGACAATCTTTATTCTCAAGGAGCTCACAGTCTAACGGATGATAGAAACAAGTAAACAAATACTCTAATTACCAATTAAAATAAAAAGGGTCCATATTAGAGCTCTATAAAAGGTATATTGGGAGCAGAAAGGAAAGACGGGTCAATTTACATGGACTCCCCTTCCCGGCCCAGCCCCAGTGTTGGGGAGTTGGCTTCATGGAGCACGTGACTCATGGGGGTCTTGCAGGCAGTAGCAGGTAGAAGGGGTGAAGGGCATTCCGGAAAAGGGTGTGTGTGCACACTTTATTAGTATTTCTGTTATTGTGTTAGTTATTCCAGAAAGGACTTGTGTTGTTTATTCCTGAAAGCCCCTAACTGCTCTAAGTTATAAGACTGAGTAGATGGGACCAATCCAAGTATTTATTTGTAATCTACCATAATACTTGTACAGAGCACTGAAAAGATAGGCAATAATATTAGCTGAAACTTATTAAATAAACATATAGAGATGGATAAAGCCATATTTATAAGTTATTAACATTCAAACCGATGTGGAAAAATACGAGGTATCCCTATTTGCCTGGTAAAGAAACAGCCTTAAAATGACTTGCTCAAGCTCTCAGGGTAAGTGAAGAAGCTTAAATCTGACCTTGGGAATCTTGATACAAAATGTATTCTTTCCACTGAATTCTTTCCCTTCTCTTTTTCTTCTGCAATATTATATTTTGATGTCTGCCAATCTGGTGAGCCAAGTTATCACTAAAAATACTTGTCTCTCCCTCTCTCTCCAATACAGATTTATATGTTGTGAAATATATGGATCATATTTTTTTGAAGTTCTGAATTTTAAATTAATGGCAAAAGAACTGTTTGCATGGAACAGCAGCTTGCAAATCAACAGCGTATCAAGGTCACATAAAATAGCACCCTAGTTTGCATTTTTATCTGTTTATTTCTTTAAAAAATAACTCTCTGAGCTTTTTGCACCCTATGAACCTAGAAAAAAGTTCTTCATGAACAGCAGTGCCAGGAGGTGAGCTGGCTACAAGAATGAGTTAGAAATGTTTAGAAATGATAATAATCATTTAAAGCTAGAGCAAAAGGCAGAGTTTGTGGTGTGAGACAGCTTCATAGATAGAAGTAGAGAACTGTAAGGCATAATTCTTGAGATTTATAACTAATTATGCTGCTTTGGAATTATGTTTCTTCCTAAGCATTCAATAACTGACAAACCAGCCAAAGACAGCATATGTTATGTTCTCCCTCCTGTGATGTGTCCAATGGCTATCTCATTACTCATGAGAACCTACTAGAGAAAAAGCACGGGGGAGTAAGATCTCATCAATCTAGTGATGTTAAGGAGACAGGCTCTGAATTCAGATACCTAACTCAACCTCTTTCTAACTGAAAGATACTGGGCAAATTACCCAAGCTCTCTAAAATTCTTCTATCTGTAAGGTAGTGAGTATGACAGTAATTTTTAACTCAGAGTAACTAGGACTAAATAAAAGAATGCACGCAAAAATTCCAGCACATAATATGTGCTCATAAGCATTAGTACTATTATTAGTAGTACTATTATCGGCTGAAATTGATTGTGACAGAGAAAATGCCCTGAGACTGAAGTGCAATCTATATTCAATTAGAGGGTGTTGTGGTTTATATAGGGATTTTATTCGCTTTTTCCTGATCCTTTCCCTCACTTGTTTTGGTAATCAATAAAGAGAGGCAGACTACTATCAACATAAAATAGAATAAATGAATCCCACAAGATTATACATCTAAGTATCCAAAGTCATGCCTTACGATTAAGTTGAACAAAACTAACTATAGTCCACACTAAATGTTTAAAATAGTTTTATTTTAGCTATTAACTAAAAACAGGAAAAAGTCATAATGATGTTGAGCTAGAAGCTAATGAGAATAAAAATAAAAACAATTTTTCACATTTATATCAATATCAACTTTACCTAAATAGCTTTATTTTTTTTTACCAAAGCATTCCTCACCATCTAATACATTATACCATTTTTAAAAATTTAGTTTGTTTTTTGTCCAGCTTCCCCAGTAGACTGGCATGGTGGCTCATACCTGTAGTCCCAGCCCTCTGGGAGGCTGAGGTGGAAGATCACTTGAGGTTAGGAGTTTGAGACCAGCCTGGGCAATACCACCTACACTAGGGCCTGGCGCTAGGAAGAGCTCCAGTTACATTGCTGAGAAAATGAATGAACTTGGAAGATTTCCTCTAGTGCAACCTCCTAATTCTGTAGATGAAATGTGTGCACTCCCCTCAGGTGAAGGGGGGGTCAGATGTGAGTCTCCTATGACATCAGACTGCCTCCAAAACTTAGTAGAAACCCCAGCAACTTCAACAGGATGCCGAATGTTGTTGATGTACAAAAGAATGAATTTTGTGAGAAACGGGATTCCTGCATCCTTGTATTTGCATCATGCTAATTTTTAATGTGCTTCTAGTTGGTTTTCTGTCAAGTTTCTAACCGTCTATCTTTAACTGTTAAATTATGCTCTTCCATATTTGACTACTAAATAGTAGAAAATTTTCCATGTGTACAAAGTACCCAGAGTAGTCAAATTCAGAGACAGAAAAGTGGAATGGCAGTTTCCAAGGGCTTTGGAGAGGAGAGAATGGGGAGTTATTGCCCAATGGGCACAGAGTTTCAGTTTGGAAGATGAAAAGAGTTCTGAAGGTGGATAGTGGTGATGGTTGCACAACAATGTGAAGATATTTAATACCATGGAAATATGCACTTAAATATAGTCAAAATGATAAGTTTTATGTTATGTGTATTTTACCATAATTAAAAATAAAATATGATTTTTAAATAGTAGGCAATTTTCAACATGTTTTTCCAAAATGCTTAGATATTATATCACTATGTTCAAAGAGTTCAGAATTATTCTTTCAAGTTCTGTACATATTTTATTAATATATACTCATATTGTATGTCAGATGCATTAAATGTATGTTAGTCATAAATTATAGCTGAGCTTATAAAACTTGAATGTTTGATATCTTCCCAGTGATGTGTATGAATTATGATACATTAGAATATGGGATTATATTTACTTTCTCTACATAGAGAAATCCATATAGAAAAGACTATATGGGTTAGTGAAGCTTTAAAAGACTGAGTGGGAGAAGTAAAATCATTTTATTATCAGAGGAACATGAATTCTGCTTCATGTGCATCTACATCTAAGGTTTACACATAAAATACACTATCTTCCATGCTGAGAGAGCCCCCAAAGAACAAGGTCTCTTTTGTCTGATCAAATCAATGTATTGTTTAAAGAATATCTGATTTGTAAATTTGCTGTATCAGTAAGTTCTGTTGTGTATATGCCTAGTGAATTTCTGAAACAAAAAAACACAAAATCATTTGGCAGCTTTTATTCATTTGGAAATTATATTTGGGGATCTATTTATATTTTTCTCTAATGTTTAATCATGCCCAATAATATTTATTAATCATGTAGGGTAATATTAAAATTTCAACATGTCATTAAAGTTTTACAAATGAATAAATTAAAATTACAAATAATTCACAGATCTAATCTCCATCAGCCATCAATATAACCAAATGAAATTATTCAGTGAAAATTCTTTGCTTTGGTCTTTGCCATTCAAAGTTTGGTCTGTGGGCCAGCAGTGCCCTGGTCACCTGAAAATTTGTTAGATGTGGAGAAGCCCAGGCTCCACCCAGATCTCCTTTAATAAGATCCCCAGGTGATCTGTGTGTATCTGAGCATTTGAGAAGAGCTGCCCTATGTGTATATAAAGACTCATAATAAATATTTTCCAAATTTATAGTCCAAGGGGATCAGGATCGTGGAAGAACATTTGTTTATTTTTCTAATGTCTTGATCCCTTATTTCTTAGCTGGTAAAATATACTCTTTAGAGAAAAGTATGTCTTTTCGAGACAACTGGATATTTTGACACAGGATTCCTGTCTTTAAACCGTTAGGATCACTAGACCAAGGAAGAGAAGAGGGAAAAATAATTAGGAATGGCCTAAAATTATAGGCCTCTTCAGAAGGAAACCCTATACCAGCCTCGGGAAGAATCCTGCCTGCAATAAATAACCCATCAATGCTTGCTGACCCATGGCAGTTGGACTGAGAACTTTCACAGGTAAGCATACAAAAAGCCTCACCCTATTAGTTAGAAGAGCAACAAGTAGTGGCAAGAATACAACAAAGTGTATTGCCCTGCGAAGCCAAACGGTGCTCTGAGAACTCTAAAGCAAGCAGAGTTTTCCAGGCTGTGGAATGAATAGCCTAGTTTCTAGATAGTGCCTGGCCAGGGATTTGTGCTACTGTGGTGGGGGTAACAGTCCCCACTACACGCTTACCCCAGGGCTGGGTACTGTTTGCCCTCTAAGGAAGAAACTCTGGAAGACAAGTTAGAAGTGTGTCTGGGTTCAAAGAATTTACACCGAGCGAAAAGTACAGAAGGTAAAGAGGGTGCGTTTTCCTGCAGTGTGTTGACAAAGTGGGCGGGTGCTAAGTCAACGTGGCGATAGGATGCGGAGCCCTTCATAGCACCTCGGGTTTAGAGCAGATGCAGGGCGATTCCCTGCACTCCTGCTGAACCTAGTCCAGGAGAACGAGGAGAGAAGACTGAGCTGGTGAATGCTGAGCTCTCAGAAGGCGTCCACTGCCTGTACCTACCGGTGGGAGGGGACATGTATGGGGAGACATCTTGGGGTGCAGAGGGCTGGTCGCACAGGAGTGCCAGGAGCAGGGAGGGAGCCCAGGCTACATCCCTTGCGTTGAGTCCTGTGAATGGCATTCTTCTGTCTGATGTCACCTCACTGGCACTGTTCCCAAAGAAGGCCTAGAGGAAGGCTGCAAGGACTACTGTAAGGTGCAGGACGCTTATCTTTTCTGCTGTTTGCTCAGTCTGGTGGCGGTGCCATCCACCAAAAGGAACACTTTCAGATAAAGCATTATCTCACACTCAGTCACTCACCTGAGACCACCCACACACATTCAGCCACAGTCAGGAACCCTAGAGACTCACATGTCTCTCTGGATATGGGAGCATTCTCTCTCTCAGCACATCCGAACAAAATAAGGTGGGCTCCCTGTGTCTGGGCCACTAAAACCTGGGCAGCCAGAGGTTCTCTGCACAGGAGAGGGGACTGGGCTGGATGTGCCCCCTCCAGCCCCAGCAAAAGCTCTGGACAGGCTCTGGAATAAAACAGGTCCGTGGGAATAGAACCCAATCCACATCTTTGAGAAGTGGCTAGTGTCATAATTTAACATTGTTGGAATAGGGCTTTGGTGCAAGTTCCATTTCAGCAGAGGGAGGATTTGCATAGGATTTCTAAACCACCTGGGGACTTTTCACCTTCGGAAAGAAAGGGTTTCAAACCTGGTTCAAATCAAGCTAAAATATTACCAAGAATTTTTAAATCATCTAAGCCATAAATTAAACATACTCTTCAAAAATCGTCTTTAGGCTCTCAAGGAAAAAAATTTACAATGTTGAACTAACCCCTGAAAACTCTAATATTCTGCAAATTAACGAATGGTAATTACAAATCTAAAATAATAAATCTAAAACAACTTTTAAAAGTAAGTCATTGATTTCAATAGAGAAGTGATTTGATTTACAATTATAGATCTATATGCAGATTTTTGGACCAGATCTATTGAGGAAATCTGTGTCCTGGCATTCATTCTAAACTGGTATGAGGCACACATATTACCTGAATAATCCTGTTTTTAAGATCTACTTAAGTTTTAATTATGCAGCCATTTATACTCCCCCCCCAAATCTAGTTAATTACCATTTATGTACCTGGCATGTGATCAATGGGCAACATTTTCATTATCATCACTGAATTTGTCTCTTAAATGAATTGACATGCCCACTAAATGAAATAACTGGGACATGAGAAATATGTATTGTAAAGGAGGAACTGAATGAAAATATTCTGAAATATATTGAGGAAATGATTTAACAAGAAAATAGTAATATAAAGTGACAGCTTTAAGAGAATGAGATAAAAGTTAAGCCAATGATTAACAAGTCAAAAACAAATGCCATAATTCAAGATAAAACAGGTTGCAGGCACTTTTCCAGACATGGTTAAAAATGTGTAGAATATAAAGAATGTTTCCACCTTTTGTCCTAGCTTGTATATCCTTTCTTTCTACCTGCACTTGTATCACAGCAAATATTTTTTTCCATGATGGTACTCAAAATTACAAAAGATACATATTTCATCAGCATACTTGGCACTATACCTTTTTCAATTAAAATTTATATACACATCTCACATCTCAATCAGATATTTCAGAGAGAAGATGAACTTCCCTTTGCCATTCTTTAATATGTATTTATGAACATAGTTCACAATAATGTACATATTCAAACTTTGTCAATGGGTCAGACCTTTATCGCACCAGAGGCATTCCCATGTTGTTATGGCAAAGAAGTCAGATTTGATGCATAGATGGTGATATGGCAGACAGCCAGAATCATTGATACATTTTTAGAGCAAATTAGCTAGAGACTTATTAATGCAATTAGTTTAAGATTTATTAATGCTATTTAAACTATTAAAATAATCTAATAGTGCTTTCACATGGATTTTCCCTAATTTTCCCTTACCTCTAGCTCATTTATGTGACTCATATGTCTGGTTTATGTGTCTGCCCTTAGAAAGGTAGTACATATAGCATAAAATGTAAGTTATTGAAAGAAATATCAGGAGTGAATATAATTCTGTACACCCATGAACTATTTTGCTTATCTGCTTCACATACTAGAAAGCATGGTGGAGTGAAAAGACTGCAGAACTGAGAGTCAGAACACTTCATTTCAGCTGAGGTGGAAATACGCCGTAAATAACTTGCTGGTAACGAAACTGGTAAATCACAAAACCAAGATCCCAGCTCAGGTCTGCCAGACTCCAAAGCCCTGAAGAGGCAATTGCATTATATATTAATAAATTTCTATTATCCAGTTATTTCACAGATTTTTCCCTTTCATCACATGTGGGCTATCTGTTCTAGGGGTTTGTTTTGATGGTTGGTTGGTTGGTTGGTTTATGTTCAAAGAAATATCTGATCTACTATTTATCAGATGAACTAAAAATAGTAGAAATTAAAATCCAAGCTATATTTGTTCTGTTAGCGTTACAGAACAATGTTTCTCAAACATTAATCTTGTAAAACACACATGCACGTGAACACACACACACACACACACACACACAGATTCTGATTCACTATGTCTGGGTGGGGCATTCCTAGCAAGCTTGTAGGGAATGCCTGTGCTGCTGGTTCAAGGATCACATGAGTAGCAAGGCTTATGAAGGACTACGGCCAATGTTCTGCTTGGGGATGTCAATGAGGTTGGCTAAACTGCTAAATGGGGCATATGCACTTATAGCATTAGCTGCACATCTGACTAACACAGCTATTACCTGCCAAGTTAAAAAAAAAAAATAGATGAAGTTATGAAATAAGGTCCTTAACCAAAAGTGGTCCCTTTGACTTCTGGAACTACTGCAAATGAGTGGAGCCACTAAATGACCAAGAAAACCTAGATATGGTTTTACCAGGTTTTATAGCTCAGTGTTTATTTTCTTACTGCAATCTTTCCAACTGTTTCCTAATTATTTTTGATTTACTCACTCAGAATAGGCTACCTTCCAAAAGAGGGCCAGAAAGTCCTTTCCTTCAACACAAAGTTTAAGAAAATGCACCATTAAAAAATGTCAATGGAAGCAGGAAAATCATCCAAAAGTACGTCATTAGGATCAAAAAATCTAGAATATAATTCTACAAAGCAAATAAAAAGAATATATTAGTATTTTATTCTGATTAGAAAAAACTCTTTAAAAGGAACACTCCAAGATGTGCTACTTCACAATGGAAACTTGAACACAATGCTTTTACCACGTTGTAACACAGCCTATGTCAAGGATATTGCCGGAAATGCTGGTCGTCTCCTTGCACCTACATTATCATTATTTTTTTATCAGCACCATAGAGTGAAAATCCTTCTCGTAGATAACATACATAGCACTCAGGATTATGAACAGAAGCTTAGAGGGTACAGATAAAATATCTCTATGTACAGTGATCTTACTTCAAGACAGACTATAAAGCATATGGCCAAGCAAATGCAGTCATTCTGTTATCCCTGCCACTCCCTGCTCTATAAAATAATGTTTTCCCAGCTCACACATTATGTAATGAAGACTTGTCTTCATTCTGCAAAGCACACTTTCCCTTCCTACCTCTCTTGTTACATTGCCCAACCAAAATTTTTTCCAGCAGATTTGAGAGTCGATATTTGCATCTTTAGAAATAGTAGACGAATTTTCTGTTTCATACTACATCTGGTTTCGAGTCTCCCTCTTTAACAGAGTAGCATCTTGGAAAATTCACGACTTTTAAGAACCAGCAACCATAATCCCAGTTCTCCCCAACTATAAACCACTCTTTAAGTGTTGCTGGGAGAAATGGCTACAGGGAAGGGAAGATAAAATACCTTCCACAGAATAACATATGTAAATTCTCAAAGGGATGACGATGCAAACATGAATGGGAAAAGATTAATTTAGGAGAAACAATACAAGAGAATAATCTTTGCCCTCTTATTAGAGGAAATAATATCAAAATATATGGTAGAAAAATGTTTGAGGTGTGAAACATGAAAAGTGCTTCTACAACTCATTAAGAGAAAAGAAAACAAGCCAATATAAAAATAAGCAAGAGTTCTGAAAAGAATTCTCCGGAGGGGAAATGCAAATGTCCAATAAACATGAGTAAAGATGTTCAACCTTACCAGTAATCAGGAAATTACAAATTAAAAGAATTAGGGTCTACATTTCCCACCAGATCGATAATAAACAGTGGGTGGTTTGATGGTGGTAGAGAAAGAAGAGGCACTCTCGCACATCCTCGCTGGAAGACTATCTCACTAGCAATCCAATTCCTGTTTTTTTTCTTTGCTTAGAAAGTGCAGACTACATCTGTATGTGAACCGATCTGCACAATCAAGGGAGGATAATTCCAAATCCCATATCCCTTTCCCCTAGTAAACAAGAAATTATAGGGGTCACTTGATACCTTCACTTTCCCAGGTTGTTCTGGAATTGTACCCCCTACAACCCGTGCAGCCAACACAGCAGCCCTGTTCTTTCCCAGCCATAAAAAGACTCTTTAGAAGAAACAACAGTAAAGTTAAAAGATACAGATTTCTTTGTTGAGTAGCGGTCAAAAGGAACTGGGACAGCTAACAAAGACAGCTCAGAATCCCCCTGGAGCTATACTGTGGGAAAAAAATGTGATCTGTCCACCTGCTTTGCTAATTTGGGCTCAAGAACTTGAACATCAAGATAGTTTATTTTTTTCCATTATTAAAAAATCCCTTTCATGAGTAGCAGCCAACCTGTCCTCCCATTACCTACAGAACCATCCACTTAATGAAGAAAGAAAGTGTTTGTTTAGAGTACAATGAGGATACACAAACCGCTGGAGACAAGGTTTTGCCAATGAGAAGCCCTGAAGCTCTGATCCAGCAGATAGCTCCTGCCAGAAAGTCTTATTTTTAGTTAGGAAATGATTTTCTACAAGCCATGCAAGTTCTTCTTGCTTCGTATTTAAGACTTAAAGTATCTTTATTCTTGGCAACCTGAAAATGAAAAATAAACTAGATGCTCTCTTCAGGCTTTAAGACCCCAAAGTAAGGGTAATGAAAGGTGCAGTAGAATTTGATTACAGAAAACTAAACCCCTGCTCCTTCAACTCATTGCCCTGAATTTCAAGTATAAAGCATTCATATAATGAGCATCATCGGAATAACTTAGTTTGAGATGCTAAAATAAAATAAATGTAAAATATTTGCAACCTGCATAAATAAGTTATTAGTTCACAAAGGTCCTAGGCGATCCTGCTGCTACCTCCTATTTCTCCAGTATTCCTCAGGCAATATGGAAAATATCACATTTAAATTGCTCTTATAAAAGAATCTGACAGTCAGGAAGAGCCAAGCCCTGGCAAGTCCATGAAGTGACATAGTGTCTTAGTCCATTCTGCTGCTATAACAAAATCCCTGAGACTGGGTTATTTATAATGAATAGAAATATATTGGCTTATGGTTCTGGAGGCTGGGAAGTCCAAGATCAGGGCCAGCATCTGGCAAGAGCCTTCTTGCTGCATCATCTTATGGCAGAAAGTAGAAGGGCAAAGAGAGAAGCAGAGAGAGAGAGAGAGAGAGAGGAACAAACTTGTTCTTTTATAAAGAACTCACTCCCATGACAATGAACCTACTCCTATGATAATGGCACTAATCTCTTCATGAGGGCTGAGCCCTCATAGTCTAATCACCTCTCATTAGGCCCCACCACCCAATACTACTGCATTGGAGATTAAATTTCCAACACACACTTTTTGTAGGACACCATCATACCATAGCACATGTATTATCTCCTCTGGGTATACCTACTTTACATATTTAATCTTTGTCCTTTTCCCAGTATTTGGCTTGAAAATCCATTTATTCAACCAGTCTTGTCTTCATAGAGCACTACCCCTTCCAATATGTGACACAGACTGCTAACTTTCCCTCAAAATCAATTCTCTGCTCTTGTCCTAGGCATCGGGTTACAGCTAGAGACTATATTTCCCAGCCTCCTTTGCTGTTAGACTTGGTAACGTGACTAAGTTCCTGTCAGTGTATGTGAGTAAAAATAATGTGTGCTACTTTCACACCGTAGCCATAAAACCTTGGTCATTCATTCCACTATTCTTTCCTTCTCATTTCCTCACAAGCTGGAATAGGGATATATTGGTAACCATCTATAAATAAGCATGAAGATAAGGACAAATCCCTAGAGGATAATAGAGCAACAATATGGAAAGCCCCTGGGTCTCTGAATGACATCACAAAACAGAGCTACCCTGTCAGACTAAATTGGTTGCATTATAACTAACATAAGAGAAAAAGTAAATTTCTGTCTCTTTTAAGCGACTGTTTTCTGAGGTCTTTTTGCCATAGCAGCTTAGCCTTTATCATAACAAATACGGAAGAAATTAATTTGTTCAATCAAATTCTGCTTTTTTTTTATTTCAGGGTATTATGAGGGTACAACATTATGGTTACATTTTATGTATTTGCCTCACCCAAGCAAGGGTTAGAGGCATGGCCTTCCCCTCTGCAATGCTCCTCATGTCCTTTAGTTGTGGGTTTACCCCCCAAGTCCCCGAATCCCTGGAGAGTATTACTGCCATGTGAGCACTCTAGTGTTCATCAGTTAGTACCAATTTGATAGTGAGTACAAGTGAAGCCCATTCTTCCAATCTTGTGATACCTCTCTTTAGATAATGGGCTTAAGTTCAATCTAGGAAAATATAAGAGGTGCCAGATCACTGTCGTTTCTTATGATTGAGTACATTCTACTTTTCCCAGCAGTAACTCCACTTGAATATGGACTTCAGGTCATTCAAAAAATTTCAAAAGTCCCAAATAGATTATCTAATTTTATAAACCCAAGTCATTAGTAATAAATACATGTTAACACCTGACCTGTATTTATAACAATGCATAATTGAGTTATTTAACTAAAACAATGAACAGGAAAAAAGGAACAATTTCCAATTATTGCTACAAAATGAGTTAGGGGTGTCAGTGTGATGAAATGGAAAGGAGGCAGGCAGAGCATAGTTTAAATTCAAGATCTCACAATTAATAGCTGTGTGACTTTGGGCATGTTTCCTAATTTCTCTGACCCTTAATGTAATTAAGAATTAGAATTAACAATCCAGAACACAATGTTATAATAATTGATGTTTAGCCTAATAACTGGCAAGTAGTAAGTGAAGGAGGCCATGTTCCATCCCCGACAGAGGCCATGTGGAGTGGCCCATTGTTGTGAATATCCTAGAATATGCCTTTCCAAGGAAGAAACACATGTGTTTCTGTGAACACACACCAGTGCACAGAGGAAAAACAATTTAATGTGTCTGAACCAGGGAATGATATAACTTCATGATAATAGCTCTTCAACAGCATAGTATTTAATAGGAAAACCACCAATTTGTTCTTATTACATAAAATGTAGAAACTACCAACTATCTCTAATCAATGTCAAAAGAAAAGTAGTTGCTCACCATTTAGGAAACAGTAGCAGAGATATTTATCTCAGCTTGTTTTCAGTTATCCCAAGCACTAGACGAATCAGCCTTGCACATGAGCCCCTTCTCTAAGTGATCCTAAATGCCGTCCATCGCCTGCCTGAGCTTGGGTGAGTTATTTAGTCATGTCTATGAAAAGATATTCAAACTGCCTCTTTTAAATGGCCACTGTAAGAATTAACAGTTCAGATCCAGAAGAGTAATGCAGGTGTGTCTTACCAAGCTTAAAGTAGTATGTAAATAAGAACGCTTTTATTAGAATCTGTTAGTTAAAAAACATTAAAGAATAATTACTGGAAATTTCTTTAAAGTATTTATGATACGCCTTTACAAAATGTAGACTAAGTTTCACCAGGAAATGACCACGTTGGCCTCATTCATATTTGGATGACCGAGGCTCAGCAAAGAGCCTGGCACGTAGGAGACATTCAATAAAAAGAATACTAAATGAAGGAACGAACTAATCAAGTAAGTAATGGCAATTTAGAAGTAAAAAAAAATTGCATTAATACATAACCTCTAATTCAACTACCATTGATATTTTGATATGATTTCTTCTAGCTTTTTATTCCTATAAACACTTTATGAGAAATAACTTTATAACATGATAATGGCTAGCATTTATTAAACACACTGGGCTACATGAACACTTGACAACATTATCTCATTTAATAAGCACAATTGCACGTGTTAAGGGCTTCTGTTTACCCTCAAAAATCAAATATGAGAATGGAGGTGTGTATTTAAAATGTCACTTAATGTCTAAAATTTTAGTTTTTGTTCAATATTCAGCAACAAACATGTGCAAGACAGATCCATTGCATACAATTTTAAAAGTATAGTAAAAAAAAAAACATTAACTTAGCAGCTTATAATCAATTAAAGATGTATCCCTTCATTTTCACACTTGACAAACTTTACCTGCAACTGAACATAGTACACAAAACATAAATATTTTGTTTTATTCGTTTGTTTTTATAACAGATTATGCGATAGGTAGATAGTATCATTTTCCTTTGTCTTAGAAAAGAAGCAAAGCACAGAAAGTTCGAGTAACTTAGCCAAGATATCTAGCAGGCTAAGGGAAGTTTTATTGCCAGAATTCATCTCTCCTTAATCTCTAAATGATTACTTTTGCCATATGCGCTTTCAAAAATGTAATAATGATCAGACTAAATGTGAGAGTTGATAAAGCAAATAACCATTTATGTTAAATGTTGACTTATGTTAAAGTTGTTACACTACCTTGGTAGTCATGGTAATGCTACCAATTAGCCCTCAAATGATGAATTAACAAAGGAAAGCAAACAGCGCTTTACAGCTCTATCTATCCATGCCAGCTTTTGAAAATCAAGGTGAGTTGGGTCGAAAGTATAAGGGCAAACCTGCAAGTCATATCCACAGACATGCAAAAGCACTTAAAAGAGTTAGCTGGCACTGACAGAAGACAAAGCAAATTTCAATATGGAGGAACACAAATTATTTTGAGGAAATTTCATATCTAGGTTTCTTAGACAACTTATGATTGGATCTACATGTTTCAATAAATCAACATTATATTAGTATATACTCCATGTACAGGGTATGGTATTCGGCATGATGAGATACATAAAAAAGTAAAAAACACTGTCCCTGTCATTTCGACTTTTAGAAATTATTAATGTGTATCTCTTTACCAACTAAAATAAAATGAGGAAAGAGATAAAATGAGGAAATGCTTCAGAAATGCATTTCACAGAAGTTTAGAGTACATATACCTAGAGATAGTTAAGATTCCGATAAGAGGAGGGGGTGGGAAATAGATTTAATGTGTTCAGCATAAAAATGTGGAAGCCAGTCTGATTCAAGCATAATGTTTGTGTAGAGGGGTAAATGAAGTATGGGGCGGGAGAGAGGTTGGGACCAGATTACCAAGAGGTTTGGATTTCAGGCTAGGTTTGAATTAAATTTGTCAGGAAATTCTAAGCTACCTATTTTGATAGAATAGAACCAAAGCTGTGTTTTAGGATGATTTCAGGCAAAACATATTGCATGCAGAAAGAAAATCTGGAGGCAGAAAAAATGTGAAGACCAGTCTTTCAAGATGTAAAAAATGACTGAACAAGACAGGCAGTAGAAAGAAAGGTGGAAAAAAGCATTAAAAGGAAAGAACCATTGAGACTTGATGATTCATTACTTATAAAGGAAAAGAACAGGAAGAGTCCAGACCCCAAAACGTCAAGCCGATAATCAGGAGAATAACAGTGCCACTAATACACTAAATAAGTGCAGGAAGGCATGTCCTGGAGAGGGAAGAATTTAGTTTAGGATGTATGGAGTTCTGGGTACAGCAGGGTATCTATGTAGAACCATGTCATGCTCTTTGGAGACATAGGATTGGAGGCATGTATGTGGAGGCCAGAGGGAAGCCAAGGCCTGAAGGTGAAGATGTCAGAGCATCTATCACGATGGATGAAATTTCCTAAAAGGGTAGAAAGACTGGCCAAGGGGTGAGAGTTTATTCTTGTGTTATTCCCCTACTTGAGAACAAGGAAAAGAAGATACAGTGAAGACTTGGTTACGAACGTAGAGAGAACTTCGATAGTATCATGTTGTTCAAATCAAAAGGGAAATTTCTGAGATGGTCAGAGAGGATGAGTACTGAAAAAATGTGAATGCGTCACACAATCAGAAAGAGACTGGTGACCTTGAAGACAGCAGTTTTGCAGAATGAGGCAGCAGTGATTAAGGATTGAAGACAGAGTAGATAGTAAGGAATGGAGGCTAAGTGTGAAAATCAGGGAATTAGGGCACAGTACCGAGAACAGCACGTGTGCGTGCGCGCGCGCGCATGCATGTTTTAGGGGCTATAGTCTGTGTTGAAATAAATAACACTTAATGTTGGAACAGGACTTCATCTGTGTCTATTTCAACCAAGTCACCAACCTGGTGGTCCTCAGATATCCAAGTGAATGAGAAAGAGCACCTTGTCCCTGTCCCCCATTTCTAAGAATTTAGGAAGAAAATGATCTCGGGAAGTTCTTTCACATCTCTTGAATTTCTTGGTGAGATTCAAAGATATGAAAATGATTTCTTCAGAGTTGGAGTGCAGTAGCATTTTCTTCCTCCTATTCACAAGAAACCTCGCATGGATTCTAGAACTGATTAATGTGGGCTCCTCTCTGAAGGCAGACCCAGAGCAGCCTGCACTTCCAGACTGCTCTTCCAGGGCAGGGAGGCATGCATGCTCCTCCCTAGACCAGGTCCTACCATGCAGGAGAGAGAGCTGGCTTTGCTCCTGTCCATGTAAGCCACCTGGCAAAAGAGGAGACCTTGACTTGGTTAGGAACAAGGCAGGAGGCATTGTAGCCCAGGGCTTGGGAGGAGCCCACCCCCTGGGGTATAAAGAAGCCTGCGTTCCCTGCCAATGGAACCATTAGAGAGGAAGCCTCTGAAAGCACCATCAGGGAAGGAGTGAGCTTTAACCTTAGCCATGATGAGAGAAAACAACAGAGCTAGGACACAGATGTCTTGCCTACCCTCTTACCTACACCCCTTCTCATCACATGGCAGTTGCCAGAGGGAGGAGGTGCACAAGGAGGGAGAAGCCACCTTTTTTGGATGTAGGCTTCCAATTTGAACCCTCTGACCTTGAGGGAAGTCCAAGATCTAGTTGATGTACTTGTTTGTAATTTTAATTAGTACAAAGTACATTGTGCACATGTTTTCTAAATTGTCTTGATTTTATAGCAAGAGGAATTTTATCATCTAAGAGTGATCAAGTATCATGGACCCATGCAAGTCTCTGCCCAAGGAAAAGGAGATCACTTGTAATAATATGCAAAGGGACAGGGTCAGGTTTTAATCTTGAGTCAATACATAAAGGTGGTAGGCATCGCATAGTATATTCCTCTCCTGGGGAGCCACAGTGGATTTTGACATATTTAAAGCCCTGAGAAATCCTAGAGGAAAGGAGCCTATTGTTACTTTGTTAATCCTAATATTTCCCAAATGTATTTACCAAGGAATATTTTTTTCAGAGAATCCTGATTAACATCCTCATATTTCATTGAACAGAGTTTTAAAGCATTGTTCTGGCATAATACTAAATCTCTGTCTCCTAAAATATATTTTGGTGTACTCAATTAATGACTCATTCTAAAGAATGAGCTATACAGTGTTATTCCTTTATTTACAAATTTTATAACAAAATGTGTTCATAGTACTTTTCCTGCAATTCTTTGTTTAGCTAATCTCATTGAGAAATGCAACATCTATGTAAGTGAATTTTCTGGATAATGAGAACTTTCTTCTATAAATTTCAACATTTAAAAATGGCAGTCATTAAAAACAAAACCTCTGAATATAATCAACCATTTTTACTGCTCAGGGTTGTCATTATAAACGTGAATGCTACACAAAGTCATTATTACTCAGTGGTGTAGTATCTTTGCCCTTGGGGACTTTGGGGACAGAGGCACTGGGTTTTATGGCTTGGGTGTCTGTTTGAAAATCACTTTTGTTTCCTCTTGTGCAATCCATCTTGTCAGCTGTCGCTCCCGGTCAGCAAGCTCTGAGTTAGGGGCTGTGGGCATTTCTGGCACTCTGAGTATTTAGACTTTGTGAAAGCTTTATTGGTTACTCAAGAACCTTTGCTGTTGGCTTGTTGATTTTTGTTTTACTCACTTTCGGATTCGATCTTTTAAAATGTCAGGAAACAGAATTTCATGATGAAACAGTATTTCTTGAGTTCTCAGGACTGCTGCAGACAGTAAATAGTTTGTGCACTGCGTAAAGGACTAAGGGCTGTGGTGAGAGGGACTGAAATCCAGTGGAGACGCTAGCCATCAAGTTCTGAGCCTGTGGGACTCGTCATTTGTCCACTAATTAATCTCTGTACTCACAGGACTGCACAATCAGAGGAGGTGCCTTTTCCAAATTCACTCAGGGGCACCCTAAGGACTGGTGGTGATCAGACAGCCCTGCTGCTTCCACAGAGACGAGATGCCACGCCCTTTACATGACTGTCTTTAGACTTCTCTTCCTGTGTCCCCCAAATAATGTTACCGAATCTTTCTACCAAGCACCATTAATTCCCCAAACAAGTTTCCCTTTATTAGCAAAAGCACACCATTATTTAAATATCCCTGATAAATTTAAAATGAAATTGCTAACCCACAAAACTAATTTTCTTTGTTCCTCTGCTTCTCAGCCTACCCAGGTAATGACCCACAAATGGATAAAATTAATTGTCAACATAATGCTGTACTGGCCCTGTCACAACATATTACTGACCCCAGACACCTGAATATCCACAGTGCTAATCCAATCTGTCTGGAACACATTAAGAAAGAAGAGAGCTGGAAAGGCGTGATGCACATTTTGCAACCAAATAGAAAAGATGAGCCACTTGTCAAATATTGGTTTCCTTGGGAAGAGCTGAAGGAGGGCACATCCTGGGGCTTAACGTACCCTTACTTACATGGCTGAGGTCACCAAGGTAAGGTCTAGCTCAGCTACAGTAGGAATCTCACTAGTTTCAGAGGGAAAATATAGTACTTATGTTCTGATTCTGCCACTTAATTACCGTATAAATTTGCTGAGCTTCAGTTCCCGCATCAATCAAATGGGGATGGTAAGAATGATACTTACTTAACAGTGTGAGCGTTTCTTGAAATATAATTATCTTTCAGTATCTGAGAGAGATTGGTTCCAGAACCTCCCCTAGACACCAAAATCTGTGAATACTCAAGTCTCTTATATAAAATGGTGTAGTATTTACAGATAACCTATGCACATCCTCCCATATACTTTAAATCTCTACAATCCTTATAATGCCTAATGCAATATAAGTGCTATGTAAATAGTTGTTACACTGTATCATTTTTTATTTGTATTCTTTATCGTTCTAGTCTTATTTTTATTGTATTTTTTATGAATAATTTTGATCTGTGGTTGGTTGAAACCATGGATGCAGAACCCGGATATTACAGGGCCGCCTGTAATGGAAGTGAAAGCCTTGTAAACTGTACAAACAAACTTTAAGTACCACGTAAACGTCTTAAGTCTGGAACCCTTGCAACCCTTGCAATTAGAAGAAACCTGGGATAGGGTGCGGTGCACACCGTCTGGAGGATGGACACACTTGAAGCTCTGACTCGGGCAAGGCAAAGGCAATATATACAACCTAAACATTTGTACCCCTGTAATATACTGAAATAAAAATATATATTCACATATTATATCTTTTAAAAGTAAATATAAATCATACAGATCCACTGGGAAAAAAAGAAGTAACCTAGAATAGAAAAATCTCCATTTCATTAACACAGGTCTCTGCCCACTCCCATGACCAAGTAAATATTAATAAGATGAAGATTCTTCGCCCCCACCTCATGAGATTTCGACATAAGGTAGGTCAGGTGAAGGTGGACTATAAACACAGCATACATACCACCACCAAAAATTAGTAAGAATTCCACCCCTAGCAAGAGAGGGCAAGAGTGGTGGGTGATGGTGAATTTCTCCGTTATTTGGAGACAATTCTGATTAAGTTAATGACCCCAAACAATCCCAAAGCTTTCAAAAATATAACATGGATAGCGGCCTTTATAAAGTTAACTGGCTAATATTTCTGTTAATTTCATGCTGAGTACCTACAGCACAAACCCACAGTTCAGGGTGTCTGGGAGTGTCAGGTCCGGAATTGTCCTGAAATGCTGTAGGAAGGCAAAGTCAGCCTGGAAGACCTATTGGAGATCTGGACCAGATGGTTGAAAATAACTTATAGGTGGATCCAAGGGGCTCAACGTGGATCCTCATAATTGAGTTTATAAGAGCTTCCAAGAGAGCCCAGGAACCTCTTTATCACCCCAAATAACTGCAGACCCAGAAGCAGTTTTATACTTCATTAAGATTCCTAAGAATTCCAATGGCCATAGTCTTTAGAGGACTTCTGTTTAAGGTCATTGGTAAGGGACACCTAACATTTAGTCTTAGTTGTTGGTACAGCTCAGAGTTTCTCAACAGGGGCACCACTGACATTTTGAGTACCAGATAATTCTCTGTGGTGGGGACTGCCCGGTGCATGGTAGGATGTTTAGTGGCATCTGTGGCCTTTACCAACTAGATGCCAGTAGCACCATCGCTAATTACAATAACAACCAAAAATGTCTCTAGACATTGCCAAATGTCCCCTGGAGAGAAAAATGTCTCCCAGTTGAGAACCACTGATGTAGCTGAAGTCCTGGAGAAATATAGCAGAGATCACATGCTGCTGTCTCTTCTCACCCACTTGCTTTATTTTTTCATTAATTGTTAATAGACCACTTTAGGAAATAGCTAGGTAATATCTCTAAAGTATTGGTCATCCAAGATAGTTCCATGTAAATTTACCATAATGACTCCTGCTTTGGACTAAGAGTTCAAATTCTAAACCCCTTTTATTGTGGTCATTGTTGTCAGTGCTGTTTCCATTAATCAAAGATAAATCTTTTTGTCTTTGTCTATCAGAAATATACCATAGGCCACCTCAAAGGAGAATAAATCCATTTAAAGAAATAAAAGAAATAAAGAAAACAAAAATAAAGAAATAAGAAACAAAGAAAATAGACTACCATGTACAATCAGTTGTCTTCCTAACCCATAGGCAGAGATGTAGTCAAAAAGGTCCTAATGTGGAAGATTTACCCTTGATGGTGCATGAGGCAAGATTACAAAGTAATGTAATTTCCTGGGTAAGTTGAGAGTAAATAATTATGTCATCAAGGAATTCTGCTTCTGGGGGACAATTAGATGGAGAAACACAGCCTTTCTTCTGTCTCAGAAACTTCTGCTGGGAAAGAAGAGGCTACTAACTCCTGATTTAGTACGTGTCTACTTGGGTTAAGACCATACATCTGCAGAGAGGAAAAAACAACACCCACCATCACCTGATTTCTAAAGGGCTAATCTAGTGACTGAATAAACTCATCTAGGACTATAACTTTGGTACATTAATGCATGCTTCCTCTAAACCTTCCCATGTCGGGGCACCTTTACAAGGCATACTTGCTGGTGGGACCAATTCTGGTAGAGAAAGTAGATTTTAGAAAATAAAATTTGAATTTTACAATTATAAAAACATATATACCAATTGATTAGAAAAGTATCCAAGACCATTCAGCTATCACCTGGGAACAGATTGGGAACAGCAATCACTCAAACTCTAAATTAGGACTAAGCAGTATTTTGATGTGGAAACATGAAGGGATGGTATGAGTTGATGAAAGAGAGGGAAAAATGAAAAGAAGATTGAGAAGCCAGATTAAGAAGTCTATTAAGAGTAGCTAATGTAGAAACCGAAACAGAGGTGACTGGCCACTAGCCCAATTTCGTTGGAATGTTTCCCACACTTCCCTTGGGAACTACTGAGTTAAATCCTCTAAAAAGTTAATGTATCTTCTGGAATTTCCCACATCTTAAGCAGAACTTACTTCCTCCACAAGATCTGCCCTAAATTATTATATAACTTACTAGTAATTGCCCATGCTAGAACTAAATGAAGCCCAATAAATGGGTGACATTGCTTGATTTAAAATTAAGAGCTGATGCTGATAAAACAATAAAATTAGTCTATGTAGAACATAGTTTAAATTATGTGTTATGCAATATCAGATTTATAAATTAAATCTAAGTAGTTTGAATTAAAATAATAGGGCATGAACTAAAACTTTGTGGAAAAAAAATAGTATTTTTACCCAATGAAATAACATCCATTTACCTTCACTTTTTAAATGGGCTTAATACATTTGTATCCAAATTTGGTAGTTTGTTTTGAACTTCATCTGGTATGTAAGGAAACGAGAGGACTGGCTTGCATAATAATTATTAATATTAAAGGCAGAAAGATTATTACAAAATTAAGCATCAGCTGACTTAAAAGTGACATTTGTCTCATGACAATAGTATCAGAGTAAATGGTGGTAGATATATAGTTTAGCTACTAGAAAAAAATTACCTATCACCAAATAGAAACTTGTTACTGCCAAGAATGAGTCTTCAGAATGGTGATATTTTCTTGAAATAGATCCCTCAAATAGTTATTGGAAATAGATTCTTTTGATAATTCGCTGATATCTTTAACACACTGACTGCCACACTAGAAAAGAAAATTTTCCTTGTGGTCACAGTGTTTTATTATGAAAATAGAATAAAAACTTCAAAAACAAAATGATCCTTTCTAATTTAATGAAAAATTTATTTTTTATCGTTTTCTGTGCATGAGTTAAAAGCAACACAATCCACAGTTTTAGAATTAAATTGTCAACATTAGTTGTAACAATGAGAACATTGACAAGTAAGATTTTCACGAACCAGCTGCAGGGTTTTGCTTCATGAGGCCCTGGGCTCAAATCTAGAATGAATTAAACACAACTCACATGGTAGTCAATGTGTTAACGCCACTGTTTTTTTTTCCTTTTCGTGTGCATGTGCATTTCTAATCAATAGAGTTCCTAACTACCTATCTTCTGACATGTATTTTTTTTCCATCAATATTTCCATTTTTTATATTTGCTTCTACTAAGCCACAAGGAAAGGGTACAGCTTCATGCAGGGACTCAGTCATTTGACAAGGCTGATGGTCTGCAGTGTTCCTGGAGGGGCTTCTTGTTTCTTTCAGTCTTATTGTTTCTTTTCTTCCTCCCAACTCTTCATGCTGAGCTAAGTGGTGTCCCTCCCTGGCCCTGTCCCTCCTCCAGTTATGCCTATAGCTAGGAGTACATCAGCAACTGCAGCCAGGCCTGAGGGGGCTTATCCATCTCTACTGTGCCTACCCAGAGGTGGGGGCTGCCTGCCCCAGCTCTGCTTCCTTTCCTCGTGCCACTCTCAGCTCAGTTATTCGTCTGAGCTCCCTTTTAGGACTGCCTCACCCTAGACACAGGCCTGCTTGCCTAGGATCCCGAGAGCTTGGGTTTGCTTGCCAAACCCCTGTGTGAGTGGTCATCTCTTGCCCCCGTACCTGCAGTCTGAGGACGAGGAGCATATGGGAACAACATGGCAGCAGATGGCAGCAGATCGATGATCCCAGCAGCCCTGAGCCTGAGCTCCCTAGGGTGACAGCATCTCAATGAATCATTTATTCCACCCAGTTTGTGCTGTGGCTAATGTCAGAGGGTCTGTACATGGGCCTTGTGAGAGATGTGCTCTTGGCTTCACTAACTGAATAGAGAAACATACAAACAATAATGTAAAAACGTCAGGATCAGTTAAACAGGTTTGGGACAAATACCACCGAAGTAAAACTAATAAGAAAAGTAAACATAGAATGTTACTTATGGCTGGGAGTTTAACAACTTGTGATTCATGTATAGACTTCAGAGGCTGTTTATGCCCCCGGAAATTTAATGTACAATTTTACCTGTATATGCATTTTTCTAGAGAGTATTTTAATATTCTCAAAAAAGAGCATGATCTGAAAAGTTTAGAAACCATGTCCTCATTCATCTGCTCATTTTATAAAGGCACAGAGATTGTCCTGAAATGCAAATATAATTATCTCACTCCCCTGTTTGAAAGACTTGAATGGCTCCCCACCACTCTCCAGATAAGATCCAAAGCATGACATACAAGGCTACATGGGCATCTGCTCTCAGCCCATCCTTCCAATTCCATGCCCACCACTCATCAGCATGCATGCCCTAAGCACACGCACGTGGTTTCTGAATGCACCATGCTCCCCTCTGTGAGCACATCCCCCGTCCACCTGCACCTGGACAACTTCAATGAATTGTTTATCTAACATCCCTTCCCTTACAAAAATTTCTCTGACTTCAGCCCTGATGTCCCAGTCCCTGTTAGGTAATACTCTTTGTTTTGGTAAGTACCTGTGCACCCCTGTCTCATAGTACATATCCCATCCCGCTACCATTGTAAACTTGCTTATCTCTAAATTCATCATGCCTAGGGAAGTTCTCCCCCTTCCCACTCTTTGCTTTTAGAGATAGGATTTTTTTCACCTTCATATTCCCCAGAACCTAGCACAGCACCTGGGGCATTCTAGGTTCTCCACGAATGTTTGTTACATAAATGAACAAATGGATGAATGCATGAACCAATGGAATTAGAATTACAGAATATTAAAGATAGAGCACTGAACATCTCATATAGTTCAAATATTATATTATTAATATATAAATAAAAAGCCCACCTAAGATGCCACATAGCTAGTTTGCGACAGAGCCAAAACTAGAAACCTGCCTCTGATTCTAGTAATATTTCTGTTATACCCATTGCTTTCTATCTTTAGTCTGAAAAAAAAAAAAAAAAAGAAGCATGTTTTTCTGCATAGTTTAAAAACATTAAGTGTACTACCTCTTCAGACCTCCCTGGATGGAGGGAGCTATTGCTCGCTTTCTCTCCAAAGATTACTCTCAACGACCCCTTTTCAGGAGATCCATGACTTGCATATTGGTTAAGAGTGAGCACATCACTAGAGAAGCCTTTGATCTTCAAGACAGAGAGAGAGAGGAAGAAAAGAAGAAGAAAGAAGAGGAGGAAAAGACAAAAAGAAAGGCAGAAGGGAGGGAGGGGAGGAGAGAATAATTTTACATAAATTTCTTCAGGACACAGTTGAAGCCTAATTATCTTTCAAATAGATAACTGACACTCGAATCCTTGGTTATTTATATCTCATGTAAAGACTAAATCTCAAGTTATCTCAAATAAAAAATAGATCAATTCACCATCGATCTTGGAAACCCAACCATACTTTCTGGAAAACAGAAAGTTTGTTTCAGTATCAAATGAAGATTGAAGATCAGATGCCACGTAGAGCAAAGTTCTACCCTGCAGGCACTGGCGGGGCAGCATTTCAGTCTGCTGGTCTCTCCTGAGCCCAGCTTTCCTGATAGTTCCAAAGGGAGTGTCAGCAAATGCTGTGTTTTGATTTTCTCTGCAAACCTGCAGCTGCTTCTCTTCTCCAATTCACTGCAACATACTAATAGGGCGAGTAAAGATACAACTTTCCCCCTCAATCACATCGACTACTGTTCATTGTGATGAACGACGCCAAAAAGGAAAATTGGCATCAGAATTGAGAGGAAAATAACTGGTCATATTTTAAGACATTCTGCAAAGGGATTGGAGGAGCCTTTGGAACCTTCATCCTACCCAGTAACTTGCAGCTCCCTAATGTAGCCTGTTTTCTCCCACCTCCTTATTGCTAGAAATGCTGTTGCCTCTGCTTAAAGTGGTCTTCCATGCCCTTCTCGGAATAACTCCTCTTGTGCCACATGTCTGGCAGAGAAGTTACTCCCCCAGAGGGCATTTCCTAAATCCTCAAGGGAGGTGAGGGGCTCAATGGGAGCGCCCACTGTTGTGATGACTGCTTCTTTGCCTGTCTCCTCCCAAATTGTCAGCTGCTCAGGGGCAGAAACTTTGCCCGTAGGAGACACTCAGATATTTGAAAAATGAATACCTTAAATTGTTTCATCTGAACAAATTCATGTAATGTTATTTTAGCTCGGCCCCCAGTGAAGGGCAAAAAAGCCATGGGATCCTCAGGAAGATTCATTCTGTCTTATAATAGGACAAAATGAAGCATCAAAACAAAGCAAAATTTTTGCAAGAAGCAATTAGAGGATTTTGAAAAATATTTAAGGAGCTTTACCTTTACCTTCTTGTCTATTACAACAAGCTTTAATTCAGTTTGGCTGCATGTTATAGAGAAAAATCTTTGAGATATTTAAACCAATAGCAGTGCCCCCAGTTTTAAAGGAATAAGAAAAAATGAAAGTAAATGAAAACCAATGTGAATATAGCATCTTTAAAGAATTATAAATTAGCTGGAAACAGCATCCAAATAGCAGTTCCCAAGATGTCACTATGTAATTATAGCTCATCAGCACATGTCTTGCATATTCCAAAATAACCCGTTATACTACCCTCTCCTTCCCAAACTGGGGAAGAAAAGATGACAGCAGGCCTCAAAAATAATAACTAAGTTGTTTCTTCCTAACAAGGGTGGCTATCAGCTTTGAATGTCCAATATCTTCTATAAAAATACATCACACATAAGGAAATCTGAAAGTATATTCCTAGAATTCAAATTAACCTTAGTCCATTGACAAAGATTTTCATAATGCTTTAAAGACAAAAGAATATTTCCTACTGAATTTCAAATAAAGAGATTATTAAGATTATTACCCTGAAAATAGAGGGTAACTAGCTGGAGATATGTGGGCGCCTTTGCCCATGGCCTCTTTGGTGTAATCATCCACAGTGATTCATGGATGGGATGAATGGCTTCGCTAGTGACCGTATCAGTAGTCATGGAGGAATGATGTCCATTTCAGTCCCCTGGTGTTTGGCTATGTGATTTCTAGAAGCAGTAGGCTCGGGCACGCCGTGTCAGCTGTGGCGGGGTCTGGGTGAATCCCACAGGCAAGCAGATGTGAACGTTGTAAAAAGTATGTGCTGAATTTCAGTAGCACATTGTTTGCAAAAACTTTTTTTCATGGATAGGGCAAGAAATATTCGCACTGTTTTTTAATATTATAAGCACCTAAGATAAAATATTTTAATGTTTTTACATTTAAAATGAACATTTTAAGAGCTTAAGAGAAAATATTTAGGCGAAGTGCTCTAAAGCTTTTCAGAAGCAATCATGTACTCTCTACAATGGAAACGAAAATTCAGAATCATTATTTTCTACCTCCTTTTGCTTGGACCTCCCATTCAAGCAATCAAACCCCCTAAAAAATTTTTGCTTTTTATTTCACGTTCACTCTGTCCCTGTGAGGAGCTTTATAAAGAAAAACAATGCCATAATTCCTATCACTGACACCCCTCAGCCTTGCTGTTTCTGAATGGGCACTTGTTTATTTTAAGCAGTCGTCTTAAAATTTCTAGCAGTGGTGATTATTTTGATAGCTTTTTTACATAAATGTAGCTCCCAGAAGGCCCCATGCTCTCACTTGTTAAATTATATGATAATAATTCAACATAGCCAAGTAAAGCTGAAGTTTAGCACCTACTAAGAGGTAAGCATTATGTTAGGCCCTGGACTCTCAACAGCTGATGAAATAAGACATTTTTATTGGTATTTGGACTTTTTCCAAGCCCCCAAATAGTTCCCTTTTACCTTTATGCTATTGATGCTTTTATTTCACATCATCTTAGGAATCAGTGATTTATTTTTAAACAGCATATTTGATAGATATTCCTTTGAGGTTAAGTAAGGTAGGCTTATCCTCATTTTAAAGATGGGGCAATGGAGCAGTGAGCCATGAAAAATTACATGGTGTTATAATTTGATGAACATAACTAAGATTCGGTCCCAAGTGCTAAGGGTTTGTGTAACATCACGTTTTCTTCTCCACTTCTAAAACACATGCAAGGCACCCACAGCCGAGATAATACTTATTGTGCATAAGGATTAGAAAGAGAGATTATGAGGTTACTAAATGCCAATATTCTCATTTTATGCCAACTTTTATGAAAACATATACTTAATAGCTTTTTACTTTATCAGCATTAATAATTTAGGCTCAATGTATTTTCATAGAATCTGAAATAATATTATTTTAGATAGCAAATATTAGTAGAGATAAAAATATTTCTAGTACAGTATTTCAGAACATAATTCATATTGCCTTAAATTCATGCAAAATTGCTAAAATTCAGAATATTTTTTACAAGGCATCTAGAAGGAAATTCAGAATAAACACTTTTAGTGACATAATTCACTCTCTGGTATATGCCTCTGTTTAAGGTATTAGAAACGCCAAATTCAAGAACAAGGGGGAAAAAAGTTTATTGCCATTTACAAGCAAAATGAATTAGAAACTTTAGCTCAGTCTTTCCAAACCGGCTGCATAGCAGAATCACTCGCTGGGGGTGGGCGGTGGGTGAGGGCTTATGAAACCTACCCAAAAGCTGCCCCCCTAGGGGTTTTCCCAGCAGATCTGGGATAGTCCTAGCAATCTGTATTTTTAGAAGACTTCTTATGTACTTCTGAGATACAGAAAATTTGGAGAAGAAATTTTTGGTGAATTGAAATAAAAAATGGTTGTGTCATAGCTCTACCTCTTACCAGTTTTGAGACACTGGACAAACAATTTAAGACGACCTAACCTTCGTGATACTCATCTACAAATGAAGGAAAATATACCTTTCTTACAAGAGTCTTACTAGGATTACCTAGGAAAATGAAATGCTGAACACTGATCAAAACACAAAGTTGATACTCAAAAAAGGTTTGCATTCTTTCTTCTCTCTTCCTGAAATTAATATCTATGGTTGACTTGGAAGCTTATTTCCAGTTCTCTAACTCAGCGGGCTCCCATTTAAAGCATGAAAACTGGCCAAAAATAAATGTTCTGCCCACTTTGACTAATTGAGCTATATGGCCACTAAGCCATCTGTGTTTTTTCTAAGAGAATTCCAGACACTGTAAAAATATTTCTATAAACCAAGTAAGTCCAAGGGACTCATGTGGTCCTGTACCATTCAAGGTTCCAGCAGAAAACAACACACTTAATTGGGTAATTTGAGAAAGCAGTTCATAAAGGGATGTTTATAAGAGTCTATACAGGTTGTACAGAAGCCACCAGGGATAGCAACAGTATCAGGTGCTGAAGATGGGAGTGGGGCCTGGAGACATGACATTACCTGAGCCTAAAAAGGCATGAGGGAGAGTGGTCGCTCAAACCCAAGAGTCAGAGGGAGCCCCTCACATGAACTGTGACCTGAGGTCCAGGGACACAGCTGGTCCACAGAGACTTCTAGGATAAAAGTATAAGGGATAAGTCCCCAACCTCAATTTCCTCTCTCCTATTGGTTGCTCGATAATGGTCCCCTTTGGTCAAAGGTCAAGGTCAGTCTCCAGGACACAGCCAAGGATGGACGAGAGCTGACAGTAGGTAGGAGGGGGAAATGGAAGGCATCCCGTGTAGGTCCTGTGTTGTGCAGTACCACAAAGAAATGCAGCCCTTCACCTCAAAGTAATTAAAATTAGTTCTAATACTTACTCATGTCCTTTGAAAATATTAAAAGAAACCCAGTCCCTAACCAAAAACACATTGAAAATGCCTTTTCTCTCTCTTTGACCTGGCCTCTCTCTTCCTTTCTCATGCTCACCCTCCACCAAAACTCCCCTCCAAAATGAAGTCCCCACCACCCTTTATTTCTCCAGTATTTTTTCTAGCATGTAAATATTGGTTCCTTCTGGTATAAACTTCCCAACACCATTTCAGTTCTCTCTATTCCCCATTCTGCTTGCAAATGCTCAGAAACAGAACTGGAAGGTTGATTATCTCTTTTAGCAAACACAGAGGAAGATGAGGTTAAAAGGGAATAATTGCGAGACCAAACACACTGCTATGGACGTCTGCTGATCTCTATCAAACCTAGCTAAAAATAATAATAATAATAAGCACTCATCTGGATATAACTCACGCAAAAAGCAAAATCTGTCATGGTCTTCTATAAGCCATGTCTTGGGGTTCCTTTCCATACGTAAAAATGGAAATTTTTTCCATATGTAAAATGTGAATATTGACTGTACCTGATGCTTGCATTGAAACTGGTAGCTTTCCAAACTTTCACATGTCATATTCTGCTTGATTCTCACAAAATTTCCCTGTGAGGTAAGGGAATTTTTATCCCCTTAAGACTGAGAAAGATTTAATGACTAAACAGAAGAATCACAGCTGGTAAGTGAAAAAAGCAAAATTAGAATATATTCTGGAATTCTAATTTTGATTTCTTCAAACATAAATATATCTATCCCTGAGAACTGAAAATACTTTACCTAAGAACTGAAAACACTGAAAAGTGGTTCTTTTTAATCAATACAAATATATTGTAACACATATTCTGATTACTCTATTTTAAAGCATACTAACAGATTTCTTACAAAATATGAGAAGAAAAAATATTTGTTTACTTCCTGTATTGTCATTCACAAATTTGGTATAAATAAGTAAAAATAAGATAAAATTGCAGGCCAGGCACAGTGGCTCATGCCTATAATCCTAGCACTCTGGGAGGCCGAGCCGGGCAGATTGTTTGAGCTCAGGAGTTCGAGACCAGCCTAAGCAAGAGTGAGACCCCGTCTCTGCTAAGAAAATAGAAAGAAATTATCTGGACAACTAAAAATATATAGAAAAAATTAGCCAGGCATGGTGGCGCATGCCTGTAGTCCCAGCTACTGGGGAGGCTGAGGCAGTAGGATCGCTTGAGCCCGGGAGTTTGAGGTTGCTGTGAGCTAGGCTAACACCATGGCACTCAGTCTAGCCAGGGCAACAGAGTGAGACTCTGTCCCAAAAAAAAAACAAAGATAAAATTGCAATTGTAATGAAATTAGGAAGTATGACAACCCCACAAGAAAGACTAAGACTATTGAAAAATACAATAGAATTGGTACAAAATGAAAGAAGAAATAGTGGACCATTCATCTCTCTAGATCTTGACCAAGATTCAGATTTGTCTGATAAATTCAAAAAGGTTTCATTAGGGATCCTTTACTTGGGGTGAGAAAGAGCAAGGTCAACTTCTACTTCCCGGAACGGCAGAAGAAGCTGGACTGGAGATGGATAGTGCACATTAGCCATCTTTGTTTTTCCCATTAAATCTCCTAACACCAAGAAACCACCCCATGTGGAATCAGGAGGGCAGAAGAGGGGGATTATCCTCCTTATAGCTGCTGACCAGTTTACCAGATCAGGGATAAGCAGACTCTAAACTACAAGCTAAAAATCATGCAATCTAAATGTCCAATGACAAGTCTAATCCTCTTCATGAGTGATCTGCTCATTTCAAAGAAAGAATACAGGAGTGAAAGGGGGGGTGGGAGAAGAATCAGATAAATATTACATTTCAGAAAAGAATTGCTCCCAATGAGCAGAAGTACATTTATATCAAATGATACTCTTTTTTTTTTTTTTAAACATCTCACTTGCTGTTTTTATTGGGCATGAAAACGTGGATTCTCGGTAAAGAATTTAAGAAAGGTATTAAAGAGATAAAGGGGGATCAAGGGTAACAGAGATAAAACACAGACTCACCAATCTCAAGAAAGAAATTAAAAATATCAGTATAGCCACTTTTCAGATGAAAACTAATTTGAAAGAGAGAAGAGTAGAATATATACTACTGGAACCAGTAGGAAACATCAAGGGCAAGCTTGGAAAGCAAATCGCACACACGAAAAAATAAAAATATAATCTCACTGGAGAAAAAAACAGTACAGAAGACAAAAAGTGACCAAATGTTCAAAATTGATATTCCTGAAAAAAAATAAAGAATGAAAGAGAAAAATGTTCAAAGATTTAACAAAAGAAATCTTTCTTAAGAGAGGACATGAAGTTAAAGAATCACACTGTATTTACTAAGAAATTATGCAGAATATTAAGACTGAATATGCTCATGAAGTTACTGAACCTTAAGACCAAAGGTGAACCTTCTATTCAAAATTTATTGGGTTAGAATTATGGCCCTGAGCCAGGTGACTGATTTGGGGCTCAACCACACCCTAGTCTGGGAGCTTCTCAATGAAAGGGTCTGAGATTTGTCCATCCTTGTGCCTTCAGCACCTAACACTCTGCTGGGCACAGTGTAGTGTAGGAAAAGCGAATTAGGAGCATTTCAGACAGGCCGTAGGCATTTCTACTTCACCTTCCAATGACCAATATGGTGGAAAAATGCCTGCAGAATTCTAGCAGAGAAAAATACAGGACCCTAAGTTGTATATTGAGCCGAGATTTTCAGTAAAGTATATAAACCAAAAAAAAAAAAAAAAAGAATTTTTGAACATTTGAGGACATGTGAAAGGTATTAGCTTTTTTAAAAAAGTTATATATTATATATATAAATGTTATGAATCTCCAACCAAGTGATAAATCAAAATAATGTGTTCTATATAAAGGATGAGTGCTAATTCTAAATCAATATAATGAAACACTAGATCTTAATAAACATGGAAATTATGGCTACAGGACAGAATGCAAATGTTACAATCCTTGATTTTGTAAAAATAATCACATAAAAACACTAAGATTAAGGGGTAAAAGAAAATATAAACAGCACTCTTCTCATTTAAGGCAGACAAATTATATAAAGTTAATAATCAAGAAATGATTATTCAAATTTACTGTCTAAGTATATTAAGAAAACTATTGAAAGAAACTGGTTAGTTTCAGCTGACATCGTTTTAATGTCTCAAAAAGTACAAAAAAGAATACATCCAATTTAGTAAATCATGGAAAACAGACTTCCAGGACATCAGAATAGCAGCAAACACATTCCTGAAATCAATAAATGTAAATGGGACAAAATAAAGTCTTCATAGAAAAGATGTTGTAATGGTGAAAACTAAAGCAATATAAATGCCATCTTTAAGGGCGCACAAAAACGTGAGCACTTTGAGGACACAGAGCTGGTCTGTCTTGTCATCGCTGTATCCCTAGGACCCAGCCTGGGGTCGGGCACATTGAAGCATCTCAGTATCATTGACTAACTCTTTAAGGGTCAGTGAAATAATTCACAATAATCCACACAAAGGAATAATGTGGAGCTGTGAAAAACAATAAGGAAGATCTAAAAGTGACTGATGTGAGAAGTTTTGCATGATATTTTTTGAGTGAAAAGAAACCACTGCAGAATATTCTATCATTTGAGTAAAAAAAAATATATAGATATTACATAAAGGTTATGTAAGTAATAATACATTAGACACACGTATATTGCTGTATATACAGGAAAAGGTTTGGAATAACATATACAAACATGCATGAAAATCCCAATAGAAGTTCTAATGAAGGAAATGAAATGATAGGCGATGAGGGAGAATTTCACTTCTCGTTTCTGAATTTTCCTTTATATTTTAACTTTTTACAATGAAAATGTAGATTTCATAACTTAAATCATTTGAATTGAAAATAAACAAAGACCACAATGTCATCTGGAAATTTCCAGCACTAATCCTTTAAGTTAGATCACTAAAATACATGGGGGGAAATCATGCTGTATTATTCAAATAGAGGCGAATTAAGAAAAAATATTTCCGTCAAAAGCCTGACTCATCTTATGATAAATCTAATGATAAACTCACTATGGCAACCAATTTTATCTGCTTCTGTAACAAGAAGATGGTTCAACAGGTCACCAAGAAAATAGGGCTGTCATTTATGCTGGCAAGAGAAGCTTTAGATTTTGTACCATATCACCAAATAATTAGCCAGTCTGGAGGGATAGAACCTTCTCACTAAGTGTTCAAATAACATTTAACTGAAAAAAACATAATTCAAGCCTAATGTTTTGGTGATACAGAAAATGTGGCCTGAAACAGGCAGTGAAAAATTCTGTAGGCACAAATAAGAAGAAAAATGAAAAACAATTCATCGGGGAAAGCAAAAAAGCCCCAAAGTCCTAGGTGGAGACCAGCTGGACACGTGGGAATTCAACAGTCAAGGCAATTTCTGTGAATATATCATAAATTTCATGATCAGCAGTGGACTACAATTGTAAAACAAAGTCCTTTTATTAACTCTGAAAATGTCTCTCAGGATGGATAGCATGGGCAGGTTATTTGGGGAAAACCATATGGAGTGTAATTCTACTTTTTATATTAGTTGGGTTATTGTATAAAGAATGGTGATCAACTGTTTATCATCTCTTATGAAGATAGTATTAGGAAAATGAGTTTAAACTATATGATAGAGAATTTTGTTCAAACATAAGTAGGGAGGTGAAGAGTTTTTCAGACAAGTCAAAAAAGTCAAATTATCACCCTGGCAATATTCTTCTTCTTTTGTTTATTTATTTTTTTTTTTTAGAGACTGGAGATCAGAAGGATGTTTCCCAGGCTGGCCTTGAACTGAACTCCTCCAGCAACCCTCTCATTTCAGCCTCTCTGGTACCTGGGACTACCAGGCATGCACCAGCCTGCTGGGCTCTGCCCTAGCAATCTTTAAGGCAAGTGGAAGCCGGATGTGGTGG
The DNA here is from genome assembly GCA_004363605.1 of Indri indri. NCBI lineage: Eukaryota > Metazoa > Chordata > Mammalia > Primates > Indriidae > Indri > Indri indri. The sequence goes on from RJWJ010009311.1 coordinate 48,353, forward strand.
TGTGCACCTGTAGTCCCAGCTGCTCTGGAGACTGAGGAAAGAGGATTGCTTGGGCCCAGAAGTTTGAGACCAGCCTGGGCAATACAGCGAGACCCCCCCCCCCCGCCCCCAATTGTTTGGGACACTCCAGTTATGATGATGTCCATGAGCTAGAGGCCTGACCAGGAGCTTTGCATCTGACCATGCCTGAATCTGATTGCTGCTCAAAAGCAGGGACCAGGATATTTCCATTATTGGTCACCAGTACCTAGCACTGTGCCTGAGCAAGTTAAAAACAAAAAAATTTCTCTGGTGCTAAATTCCTACAATTTTAAAATAGAATTAATCTGTCATCTGATAAGAGAGTTGTAAAATTTTAGATAAAATGATATAAAATTATTACTTTCTGCCTCAAGAGGATATGAAACATTCGGGGGGGAAAAAAAAGAAGCCAGGTACAGTGGTTCATGCCTGTAATCCTAGCACTCTGGGAGGCCGAGGTGGGAGGATCCCTTGAGCTCAGGAGTTCAAGACCAGCCTGAGCAAGAGAGAGACCCTAACTCTACTAAAAATAGAAAAAATTAGCTGGGCACAGTGGTGCGTGTCTGTAGTTCCAGCTACTCTATAGTCCCAGCTAATCAGGAAGCTGAGGCAGGAGGATGGCTTGAGCCCAGGAGTTTGAGGATGCAGCAAGCTGTGATGATACCACTGCACTCTAGCCCAGGGAGACAAAGCAAGACTCTATCTCCAAACCTCAAAAAAAAGAAAAAAAGAGCCACATCCCTTCATTTACACTCCCAGAGTAAATGTCTTTCCTTTCACTCTTTCTCTCTGCCCTAAGGTATTTCATATATTTTAAATATATAGTAAACATAATTTTTACTCTGACTTTTTGTTTTATGTTACGTTAGAAGCATTTTGTATGTTATTAAGTAATTTTCATAAACCTTATTTCAAAATTTGTATCATATTACATGAAGTGACTTTACCACTGATTCTAAAAACATTTCCCTATACTTGAAAATTTCAGCTGTTTTCATAGCTGCAAATATTATCCCACTTAGGTTTATTTCCTTAGGATAGAGTCTCAGAATTACTTACCATACATATAAAACTTTCTAAGGATCTTTATACATATTGTCAAATTGCTTGCTAAGAAGTTAATTTGATAAGCAATATAAGCTGAATTTAATTTACACACCTTTACAAGTAAGCTCAAATATATAGACATATACATGGATATACGATATTACACATTGCATTACATTATACGTTTTAGCCATTTGTTTTTCTTTCTTTCTGAATTGTCTGTTCAAGCTCTTTGCTTCTTTGTTCATATATGTGTTAATATTTTTCTTGTTGATTACTGTGAATCATGATAGAGTAAATATATTAGTCCTTTGTCATATTTGTAGCAACTGATATTTGTGTATATATTTTGTGTAAAGTGCTTTCGAAATTGTGTTGTTAGATAAAATTTGATTAATGTGAGTAGTATTGTTGTTACCATTGAATAAATACACTAAAGCATAGTAGTACTTCCACACTTACACTGTTTGCTAAAAGAAATGAATGAATAACCACTTATATACAATAAGCGGTTAACATGGCTCATAAAGGACAAAATTTCTGTGTTCGTATTATCTGGTTACTCCACATACCCTGCAGAAATATTATTAGTTTTATCTTGCTATTATGGAGAATGGATTCAGTCAATCACACTTAGTTTCGTGGTAAATCCTTATCAGAATTAAAATTAAGATACATAGTTTTTGGTTAATTTGGTATCTAGTGAACTTTTTCTTCAAATTGAATTCTGCATCTTCTCAAATTTTTGAAATTTCTGTATCTCGTATTTGTTTGCCGGTTCCCCAGTCCTCTCTTTCCTGCAAAAGAAAGCTCCATCATCCTCATCCTTCCCTTCGTAATTCTAGTCTTGTCCATTTGCTATATTCCAATCACAGCAGTTGATGTAATTTTCTCTAAATTCTCCATGAACATTTATAATTCCGAGTCATGCTCTCCACTTTCTGCACAGAGAGCAT
>RJWJ010009312.1:0-50449 GCA_004363605.1 Indri indri
AGATCACCTTGGTCTAAAATCCTCCTAGAGCATTAGGAGAAAGTAACACTCTGGGAAGGGAATCTATTGGTCACAGTTACAGCACTTATAAGAAGGACTAGAACATGGTCCAGTATTCAGGCTCCTGTCCCACACTGTAATTAAAATGAGTACTTTTTGGTATCTAATAGAACCAGTCACATGCTTGATATCACATTCGGTATTCAAAATCATGAAAATGGTTTCAACATCAGCTATTGCACCCCAATTAAAATTAAACTATTTGTGCTACATGCATATTTATACAATCATCCCCTCTGACTAGATGTAGTCATGTGCATAGACATCGAAGTAAATCATGTATTGTCTGAACAGAACACATTCCAGGGAAGACAGGGTGGTGGTGGAAACTGGGGAGAGTGTCTCCATTAGGCAGGCAGTTAATTTAAAGTTTAAAAAATGGATTTTCAACAGCTGATACATGGCAGATTTAATAACCTGACATTTCTTCTCTCTCTTCCTGGCTGGTCCGTTCAACTTTGACTGGACCTGTTGCGGGATGATATGATTACCATTGCGTGCACCCTCTGGCATTATTTAAAAAGGCAAATCCCTAATCCCTGCTTAATTTTATGAACTGTCAAAATGATTCTAAATATCTGCTCTGTTTGCATTTTCACCTCGGGACAGAAGTCCAGAGGTACAGATTGGGTGTACGACAGTGGACTTGAGGCAATTTTCATCTCTTAATGCCCGTAGCGTGAGAGGCTGAATTTGTAATAATCACCAGATTATCTCTAAAGATCGCTCTGTTGTACCTGCAAAACGGTTCTGCAGAAAAATGCAAAAGATACGAGGAAAGTAATTGATGAGAGGCAGGAGATGATTGCTCTCCCTAATCCCCGATGGAAAAAACACACACACACACACACACACACATACCAAGACAAATGTTGGTAATTTCTGTTAAATGCTGTTTGGAATTTGCAGCAGCAGAAACCTGCTCCTGAGTAAAAGATGGCCTCCTGTCTGCCTGCAGGCAGGTCTCCATGCTGGGCCCATGAGCTGGGGGAGCATTCCCAAAAGAGATCCAAAAGAAGGCGCAGGACCCCAGCCCAACAGAAGTTCAGAGAGGGTGCCCCTTTGGGACATACGGAGTCAGGCAGTGCAGGAATGTCCCTGGTGCAGCTCCCAGGACATGCTCAGCTTGTTTCTCTTTTCTGTTCTCTCTCCCTTCTGAGGACAGGCAGCCTGGGGACATGGGAGGAAGGTCAATGTTGGATCCCAGTGTGACTCGAGATGACCATGGGACTTTGGGCAAAGGTCACTCTGTGCCTGTCCTGGCCTCTATTTCTGCACCTGACAACTGAGGGTGGAAGCCTGGTGCTGGGGACAGTCCCACCAACACCGACATGCACAGCAGAGGAACTGAGCCCTCTGTCTGCTGGGAACTGGATCCAGAGCTCTGCATCCCTCCTTATCCTGGGAGGCAGGTGTCGGGAAGCTGAGGGTGTAGGACCGCTCTTGCTGCTGCATAGCCATTCTCCAAACTTAGGGAAAGGAGACAGGTTTAGGTAACACTGCAGGCAAGAAAAAAATTGTGTATCTGGGAAGATCCCATCTTCCCCCAAAAATAAAACCTGTGGTTTTCAAGATGCCTAAACAATCACACAGGTGAAAGAACATTGTAAAACTATCCCTCACCTCAAAGTTCTGGGAATGGAAGTTGTAGGTGATAGAATATTCTAGAAAATTGGGGGTTAATTAGAAATCTGGCTTCTTCTTTCGTCCTTGGTGAAAAGGACCAGAATGTAAACTTAATTCTACCTCTAATCTTGAGGACATTGGTAACAGGGTTTGAAAATCAGTTATTCTTTTTCCAGATTGACAGAGAAGGACACGTGGGGCTTGAAGACGCCCAGACATCAGTTTATGCACCTACAGAAAATTACAATAAATCTGGATGGAGCCTGTCTTCTTGTACTGTGGTCCTGAAAAAAAAAAAAAAAAAAAAAAGCCAGTCTGTTTCCAGTTCTGATGAGCTAACTAAGCCAAGCCTGATCCCTCGTCTCATGTTTGGTGTTGTCATCAGGTAGGACACAAGGCAGGGGTTACTGGAGCCACAAACCAGAGGTTTCCTGAAGGAACTGCTCAGTGTGACCCTAACGTATCAAGATGTTGTACAGGTGGTCGTCGTTTTGTTTGCGTGTTTAAAATCTGTGAAATCATTGGTTGCTCACCAGATACTCTTAAGTAGTAACTTTGATAGTGAAATTTTCCCAGGTAGAAGATAAAATTGACCTCAAATGATCAAAAATTGGAAGTTTTCTGAAAAAAACCGGTAGAATACATTTCCTATGCCTTATTTTTTGAATATTCTGCAATGCATTAATTACTACGCTAATCCTCTTCTTATGGTGCACTTTTACAGAAGGGGAAAATTTTTATCACCTCAACATCAAAGCAGAGGCCTAGCTACCACTTTAAATGCTAGACAATACCTAAGGGTGACTTCTTCCAGTGGCTTTAAAACATTATGGTTTACAAAGTGCTTTTAATGCATTGTACATCACACCAACAGTGTGGCTTAATATTGTTTTATTGACTAATAAAATATCTTAAATAACATTAATAATATTTAATATTTAATTGCATTAATAATATTTAACATTCTATACATAATAAAGTAATAAATGAAAGGGGTACTGCCATAGAACAGAGACTGCGTAGGTGCTTTACATAATCTACTCCATTCTTCACTGTGATACCAAGGGGTTGGTTTAGTCATCACGTGGCAGATTAAGAAAATGGAACTCAGGGAGCTAAAGCAATTGCTTGAACCAGTCACACACCTAGTAAATGACAGAGACAGAGCGTAAATCCAGGTCCTCAGATGTCAACTGAAATAATTTTTACAGTGCACGATATTAGCCAGGTTTTAAAAATCTGTCATTTACAAATTACATGACCCTCTTTTATAAGTGCCACCATTTACAGAAACCTCCAATTGTGTTCTTTCATATCCCAAATGCTCATTTGCTGCAGTAAAGACTTACATCTTATATGAAACCCAGAAAGGAAAAATTAAAAACAAAACAATCTGAGTTCTCATTAGAGAAAGCGAAATCCTTTCCTTTTAGAGAAGGCATTTTGTACATCATCACATGGGAAATACGTGTGCAAATTTTGTACTGCAGGGGACCGGAGTGAACATATGGGCCCATTAATCATGAAATATTGATCGTGGATTGAAACTATGAAACAGGTTCCATGACACATGGGTTTGTTTTGTTGGTCCGAAGTGTTAAGTAAAATAACACAAGAGCCATGTTAACATTCATCTCCTACTCTCCTTTTGTTAGCAGGTTAGTGCTCACCCAATACACATATCCTCAGGTTTATGAATTATTAATCAAAAGAGCTAAAAAGTCAATCCAATCTGGGTAGATACAGTAGTTCTCGTGGCTTCCAAACTTTTAAATAATGAATGGTTTCATCACTTCCCCAGTGGATGTCAAGCAAGGAGAATGTCTGGAATCAAAATCCCAAAGGGTAACAAAAGCAACATACTCAAAAAAAGTAGTAATTTTTAATAATAGCAACTCCAACCTATTGTATCATCACCACCACTCTCTGGAGAGATCATTTCAGAATGGAAAGGAGAGGTGTCTTGAAAAAAAAAAGGCTTTATGGGATCAAATATTGCCAGAAAAAGTGATATAACATAAGGGAGTTGGCAGGGGATAGGAATAAATCCACACAACTACATTATATTGTAAAAAACTGCATGCCTTTTTGTGTTCCCAATTCGTCACAAGAGAAACACACTTTTAATTATTTCTTATATTGCAAGAATTCTCTGACGAACATCTCACGATTGGGAAATTGGAGAAGATAACAGAATAAAAGGCGTAAATAAATGGCGTGCTTAGATTGGCCAGGCCATTTTCAACAACAGGATTCAGTGCAGAAAGGGAGGCGTTTAGTAGGTAATAATAGAAAGAACAGACCGACTTAGAAATAATTGGTTGTATCAGGGTGGGAATGCAGTAGAGAAATGCAGATCGTAGTTAAACCGTGAGAGAAGAAGAAATAGTATTACCAAGTGCCGAAGTACGGCAAAGGATCAATCGGTGAAGGCATGCTGGAACTAAATCAAAACAAATGGCTTCAGAACCCTCCACTGGGTTTCAGATAAGTCTGTAGAGCTGCGTTTGCCTCTAGGCACGAGCACACTTGAAGATTAGAGCCAGGGCTGGCTGAGACTTGGATCATTTGCCGAACGCTTGGTGTTCAATTCATTCTGTCCACTCTAATGGACGCTAAACAGTGTCATTCACTCGGAAAATTTCAATTCACTCTGACATTCCCATTCACATTGAAACTTCCAAGTACCTCCAAAAGTTGCAAGTCTCCAGTGTGAGAAATCATTGGCTATATTTAGGATTCTGTTATATGTATTCGACTAAGTGACTGGGCTCTCCTCGGGGGAAAGGTCTGTGCGAAGAGCAATGGAAAACAGGAAGGAGAGTGCGCCTTTATTGTTAACCAGGCTTTTGCCCCAAATTCCATTGAGAAGCTCTTTCCTAAAATGTGCCCAAACACACGCAGATTAATAACAAGTCCAAAGGCTTGTTATTTTTCTTCCTTTTCCCTAAACTAGAATTGCCACATAAAATACAAGTCACCCAGTTACATTTGAATTTCAGATGAGCAACATATTTTTTGAGTACAAGTGTGACCCAAATATTGTATGAGACATACCAAGAACAAAATATTCATTGGTTTTCTGAAATTTTAATTTAACTGGGCATCTTGTATTTTTACTGCAATCTTACCCTAAACCCAAACTCAGATCTGAAGATATCACCATCCTCCAAAGTTGTTTCGAACGGACAAAATCTCAGTGAAAGTGCCGCATATATAAATAACTGAGGTTTAAGATTTATGTTCCCACTGCGTCCCCTTCCTTTTTCTCCATCTCCCTCCCTTCTTTCCTTCCTTCCAGTTCTTTTTTTTTTTTTTTTTTTTTTTTTGAGACAGAGTCTCACTGTCTTCCCTGGGGCGAGTGCCGTGGCGTCAGCCTAGCTCACAGCAACCTCAAACTCCTGGGCTCAAGCGATCCTAGTCTCAGCCTCCCGAGTAGCTGGGACTACACGCATGCGCCACCATGCCCGGCTAATTTTTTTTCTATGTGTATTTTTAGCTGTCCAATTAATTTCTTTCTATTTTTTTGGTAGAGACGGGGTCTCGCTCTTGCTCAGGCTGGTCTCGAACTCCTGAGCTCAGAACGATCCGCCCGCCTCGGCCTCCCAGAGTGCTAGGATTACAGGCGTGAGCCACCGCGCCCGGCTTCCTTCCAGTTCTGAGCAGGCCCCTCTGAATCTGGGCTGCACATGAGGGTTTACAACTGCATCAGACCAAGCCCTTTTCCTGAAATAGCTTCTAGTCTTTGGGGGGAGAGAGACACGTATATACCCATTGGTCAAAAGAAAATGCTTTAATAGAAATTCTACCCATCCACCTATCTGTTTGTCCATCCACGCCTCCATCCTCCGTCTGAAATCTAACTCATGGAAGAACAACTTATTGCTTCTGCTCGAGGAGAAACTTTGCTGCACCGTTTCAATATATCTCTAACACAGACATCCCATTTTTTGGATGGTAAAGCTGAGTCTCAGATGAGTTACTTGGCGCTGCAGAGTTCTCTGGTCGGCAGCAGGATTGGGCTATAAACCTCAGTCCTTAGCCTCAGTGCACGCCCCGTTATGATATATATACGAGGAAACAGCGCTAAGCACCCACAGCCCCGTTTCTCCTGAGTTCTTTCCCTCCCTCTCGCAGAACCTCTGCTCCCTCATGTGCCAACGCTCACACGTTTCTCTCTGTTGACATCTGCGGCGTGAGCCCTGCCACTCCTGTCACCTGCGCCCCTTCCCCCGCCTTCCTCGCCCTGGGCCTCTGACCGCAGGGGCTGAGAGTCTGGCCTCTGCGCACCACTTTCTCAGCGGGGCACTTCCTCCCTGCCTGCTGCTTTGGCAAGTTGTTTATCTCTCACAAGGAGAGCAGCAAAGATCTTATCTGGGAAACTCTATCTGTCTGGGCACAGATGTCTGCCTCCCTGGCTGCCTCTTCCTTGCCCTGCTGTGTCTCCCCTTCCAGAAGTCTCCTTCATCCTTCCCCCCAGCCCCTCCTTCCATTTCGCAGATGATTAGTTGAAACACAGCAGGGCGGAGCAGGCGGCTGCACTGCGGCTTCGCCTGGGCTTGGGGCTGCCAGGAGCCACGGCCCGTCCAGGTCTTCCAGCAGCTATGTAGATGCTGGTTATCGCTGGGGCAGGAACTAGGAGGGGACAGGAGGGGAGTCACTGGGACCCCAGATCTCAATCAGAATAGCAGCTGATCGAAGGACGGAAAAGAAGAGAGAGATGGGGCTCGCCACACGACTAATTCAAATGCCCGGAGCAGGTGGCCAAGGCACAGAGCCTTCAGACCTGCACGGCCCACAGAACCTTCTGCAGGACGGAGGTGTCCCCTGCTGTTCGGTTCTGCACGCCGGCCACAGGTGGCTATTGAGCACCTGAGATATGGCAAGTGGGACTGAGGAATGGAACTTTTAACTTTATTTATTTTAATTAATTGAAGTTTAAAGTTAAATAACCACATGTGACCAGTAGCCAGCAAATTAGAATAGTTTTAGAACGTGTTGCCGGACGCCATGTCCAAGGCACACCCCTTTGGGCTGATGAACTAGCTTATTCCGAAACATGCCAGTGATAAGAGGAGTCGTTGGCTCGTTTACTCTTAATTCGTTAGTCCAGTTCCCCTGTCTTCAAAGTGCAATTAATAATCCTTGCCTCACCGTCTTCACGATGTGTCAGGAGAATCCAACGACAGAATGGATAATCAGAGCTCCCAGCCTTAACTCAAGCATTTGCCACTTTGGCGGGACACTGCTGTGTGATCTGCATGTGCGTTTCTCTCCTGGAGCCCCCACGATGACTGTTTAAGATAGTTGTACATGTGCAAAGCCAAAACGAATGCAAGGATCGTTGCTGCTACTGGCATTGTAATGCTTATCACTGTTTTTTGTAATACTCCACCTGAAAAGGTGGCCTTGTGACATGGTAGAGAGCCCTTGGGTGTCTGAACAACCTGAGTCTCAATCCTATATCACAGGTGACTACAGGCAGGTGACTTAACCTCTTGGACAGGCTTCTTCCTCACTGGAGAAACTGAATGCTGATGTTCATGACATCGGAGGTGTCCGTAGAAGTGACAGGAGGTCCTGTCTTTGAAGTGCCAAACACAGTACCCAGGGTACCCCCTAAAGGTCAGTCCCTGCCCTTCCTCTTGGAAGACAACCGTTCATTTTGATGAAACATTTAGGATGGATGGCAGCTTTTGAATGCCTTGACTAAGGGCTACTGGGAGTGTTGCAAAGGCAAGTTCTGTAAGTCTGATCACAGGTCTTATTGAGCGCAAAGAGGGCTTCCACTGTTTCCAAACCTCTGTCAAATGCCGTGACATTTCTAGACTTAAGTCACTCATCTCCACTGGGTTTATTTACACGCAGCAAAGCAAAGTTTCCGGCTTCTAAGGAGAGAGCCTTTTAAAATCATATTAAAAAGACCTCAAAAGGTTTCCTAGACATCAAACAGCCCTTAAAATAATATTTTGATGATTTAATTGTAAATAAATCAGGAACATGTGGATTGAATTTCATTCAAAATACCCAAGACTTTTCAAGTCAGGGGACAGAACAGAGGACTTGGCATAACGAACTTGGGGCTCTATTGAACTCGGAGCATTTCAGAAATGCTTTGTGGCACGGGGCAGGGCTCAGATGGAGTGGGGTGCACCCTGCCTTGCTTCTTTGTGTACACCAGAGGAGATTTTAGCTGGGGAGGGAGTTTTTGGCTTTCAAGAGATCTGGTTTGGAATGGACTCGATGCCCTGCCTAAGCAGCTCCCAAGCACTTGAAGCCCTACGCGTTCTCCCCACTTCCGGAGAAGCGGGAAGGGAGCACTGAAGTCCACATCCGCAGCAGAGCAGAGAAAGTGAAATTTGGGGGGCGATTTGGTTCTTTCAAGCCCGCAGAGAGGACGGGATGGTCTGGTTACAGGCCCCCATCCCTGGTAGAGACACTGAGTTCATCCTCGGGCTGCTGCTGAGGGCACACAAGCAGGGCTAAGGGACCTGCCACCTGGGTCCGGGATGGCCAGCAAGTCATTTCACACACTCGGGGACACACGTGGACACACGGTGACATGCTCACGCACATGCGCAGATGCACACACATGTACACACACACAGACAAACGTGCCCACAGGAGGAAGCAGATTTGGGAGACCGTATCAACACGTGGCCAGGGCTCACCTGCTCTTGTTTCCTTCTGATCTCGGGCTCTTTTCTTCCGTTCTCTAGATGAATTTGAGCCAGCCCGCTACAGTGGGCGCGAGGGAGCTCTCCTCTCTCCTGCCCTGCTCTCTTACCTGCTGTCTCCTCTCTCCCTTCTTTTCCTCCCTCCCTCCTTTCCTCTCTCTTTCCCTCTCCCTCCCTCCCTCTCTTCTTTGCTTCCCTTGGAGCCCCTCTGCTATGCACACCCAGGCTTTATAATGCATGCTGTCCAAATCAATCCCCAATGTCCTTTCCTGCTCAGGGTAAGCCAAGCTTCCTGCTTATTCTCACCCCTGTCGCTTGACACGGGCTGCCCCACGCGCAGGCGGTTGATGACTGCCACAGGCCACGTGGCACGCCTGTGCACAATGGGAAGCCACAGGTTCAGGCAGTAGCACAACTGATTTGGAGGCTCCCAGCAGTGAAGCAGAACGATCGGACTTTCTCGGCAAGGGGCAGCTGGTGTGCACGTGGGCCTGAGGGCGCCAGGCTGCTGAGCCCAAGCGTGGCTTCAGAAGGTCAGGATTTGTCCTGGATGGCACCAGAATGGCCCCCCACTTGAGACCTTGCACACTTCACTCACACGTCCCTGGGCTATTCTTGAGGGCAGAGAATTGCAAGACCTCAGACCTGGGTTGACACCCTGGCTCTTGCATTTACCACTTGAATGATTGTTGATAAAAGCACTTCTCCAATGACTTCCAAGGTCTTCAATTCTTGAAGGCGAATTTTAGAAAACTTGCCCCACAAGGCTCATTTCGTGGACAAAGAAACCCGTGTCTGAAATATGGCAATGCACAGCTGCCAGCTGCCAGTACTGTCAGGTGTGGTGTGGGCAGGGTGTCCACTGCCACTGGGGGCCTTCTTGGCTGCCCACTGCAGTGGTCCTGTGTGTGGGCACCGCCCCTGGCTCCAGCAAGCTGGCTGGTGTCCTGGGGTTGGTCTAGCCCTCAGAGGGTCCAGAAGTGCTGGGAGGAGGGCACAGAAACAGGTGTGGGGGCCCACTGCTGGGAGACTCCCTACTGCAGACAGCCCAGAGCCCCGATCCCAAGTACATAGCACAAGAGGAAACCACAATGATGACAGTGACAAGGTCAGAATCATGGCTGTGGCTATGCATTAGTGAGTGTTTACTGTCCCCACCATCGCTGTGCTAAGTGCTTTTCTACCCCATTTTATCCTGAAGAGAATACTGTGTCCTGGGCAGCATCATCCCCATTTCACAGATGAGGAAACTGAGTTGCTGTGGGGTTTACTGATGCACAGAAGGACATGCTGGTGGGAGGTGGTGGGCCTCGGCCACTAAGACCCAGGGACCACACAACCATCAAGGACATTCCTTAGTGTAAGAGTCAGATGAGATGAAATAAAGCCAAACGATTTCCCATCTCTAAAGATCTAATAATTCTTTTAAAGATGAATACCATTAAAAACTAGCATTAACACTAAGAAAATATTACTATTAATTCTGTTACTATTAATACTCATTAGTGGTGATACTATTACCCTTGATGATACTGACAACAGCGCACCAGGGCTGGTCCAGTCTATCTCAGCCCAGCTTTTCTAAGGGATCTCGGCTGAAGGGTGGGGAGGTGTGTGTTGACATATCACTGATTGACCTTTAGTGCTATACTTGCACGGTTCAGGATGCTGAATCTCAAACCTTGTTATTTTTAGGTATGTCCATCCATATCTCACTCATCAAATAAGACAAGGTATCCCCAAGTTATTTCGCTGGTCCCAGGCACCCTTCTGAGGACAGTCCATGGTTTGAGGCCCAGTCCCATCCTTGCATTCTAAAAAACACCACCCCAGGTGCAGCACCGTTTCTCCCTCCCTGGATGTAAGTGGCATTTCTCCCCAGGCTGGGAGGTCCTGCCTCCTGTCCCGGCATCCCCCAGGTGTATCAGAGTACTTGGCCGGCAGGGAAGGCCCGGCTTCTAGCTCTGTAGCACAGTGGCATTGGGCAAGCTGGGAACGTTCTCCTGCCCTTGGCTTGGAAATTAGCGGAGGTGGTACCTACACAGTCCTGGCTCTGGCAGGGGCTGGGGCTTGTTGGTTCTGAGTCTCTGCTCATCAGTGTCCGCAGCACCCTCCAGCATGGAGCACACCTGAGAGGGTGTGGCGCCGGCTCTCAGCTCCAAACACGCTGAAGGGCAGAAAGAGGGCCTGGCTCAGAAACTCCAAGAGCTTCAGTGTCCTCATTTCTAGAGAGAATACCATCTGCCTCTCAGGGCAATGGTAAGCAGTGAATGAGCTACTGCTGCAGGCCAAGGGCTAGCACATTAGGAAGACAGAAGTTGTTTTAAAAAATGCTCATTCTCTCTTGTCCTTCTCAGAGTTGGGTTGTTTCCACAATGGCAATGAAGCTGGAGGGGGTGGGGAAGAGGTGGGGGGAAGGAGCTTGGTCTTCACATTCATGGGGCACTTTCTAGTTTGTGGAACCCTTGAACACATATAGTCCCAAACAAAATTTACAGCAACCCACGTGGGTATTATTATCACACCCACTTTGCAGATGCAGAAACTGAGGCACTGCTTGCTTAGATGACTTGCCCAGGCTGCCCAGCCAGGCCTGCCAAATGCCCACGGAACTTTTAGCAGCATCATTGCTCACTGACATCCACGTTTTGGGAAGGTCCAGTTAGGGCCATTGGGTTTGGAGCTACGGCCGCAGACATCAAGAACACACCCTGTCCAGTTCAGCTTATAATTAGATAAGGAAGTGGGGATGGGAGAGGAATTGACGAATGACCCTCTACTTTTGCAGGCCGCCTTCTGAGGAGGAAAACAATCCAAAAACCTTCCCCTCCATGTCTTTCAGAATGAATTTCTTCCTCTTCCAGATTTGTTTTTCAATTCTTGGCTGCAGTTTCAAGCTGTGATCACTCCAGGTAAGAGCAGGATTTGTAAGTTAACGTCCTGCATCTGGGAGGCCAAAGCAGGCAAGGGGAAAGAAAAAGATTGCAACAGCCCCTGCCCTGTGGCTCCACTTCCCACTTCCCGCTCGATGGTCACCCTCCCCTCCTCATCGCTGTCTACACCTCTCTACCCTCGGCCGCCCTCCGACACACCTGCCCTGAGCGTGGCAGTCATGCCCACGCTGCCGCCTCCCTGTCTTCTGAGTGAGACTCTGTTGACTTAACTACTCGAACTTCTGACCCCTCCTCAAGGGGCTCTGGGGGTCTCCCTGAGGTTGACATTCAGCAATTTATCTGCTCCAACTCAGACCCTGTAAAGGGCTCTGCCCCAGCCTCTGCTGGCAGGTTCAGCACTGGCCACAGATGAAGCTGTCATCTGCCCCTAAATGCCTCACAGTCACCGCTCAGGCCCTCTGACCCCTGACTTTGGCTCCGGTACCTCTGCTCCCACTGCACAGCCCAGTCTCTTGGTGATGTTTTCACCTCTTAGGCTTCTCCAGTTCTAAAGCTCAGCACTCTTGATCTGGGATTGACCCCTGATTCCGAGGACCTGAAGCAAGAGGGGAAAGTCTTCCCGCTTCCCACCCTGGCTCCTTTGGGCCTGGGAATGCAGGGCCAGCACCCTCCGACCATGGGTCATGGCCCCTGGCTTCCACACTTGACTCTCATACTGACTAGCCCACGCCCTGGCCCTGTTCCTCTGAATGCGACAAACTTCTCCCAGGACTGTAGTTTATTCGTCTGGAAAATTAGATGATTGTACCACATACGTGTAAGGGCCCCTCCTGCTTTAGTTATATCTTTTTAAATGGCTGAATATTTGAATATATTTCTTTAAAGGTCCTCAGAAAAGTTCAAGACCCAAGAATAATTTTTAACACCTGCCTTGTGGGATCTCTAGGAATTAATCCTTAGACCCCTGTCAAAGGTTCTATTGATGACCTGAAAAAAGACAAAGGCAGCCCCATCTGTCCCTGGGTGCATAGCCCAGAGGGACAGTGCCACGGTGCATGTGACGATACAGTCCCCAAAAGAGAAGCCAGGAAACTGGAATGATGGGCTCAATTTGAGTGGATTTCTCTCCTAGAGGAAACGATACCTGAGCAGAGTCTGAAAGGATATTTCTCTCATGAACAAAATGAAGATGTCTACACTGTAGCCGGGAGGGGAGATACCAGGAGACCCGATTTCTGCCTTCAAAGAGGATAAGGCCATAGATCACAGCCTTGCACTATAAAACAGGCTCACGGGGACAAAAGGAACCAGATTTGATTCCAGGGTCACAGCTATGGGCAGTGGTAGGTCTGGGCATTGCTGCAGGCCAACATCTCTTACCGAGGGACAGGTGTAGCTGCTGCCCTTCCCTCATTGAGTAGCAGTCCCTGGGGGAGCTGCTCTGCCAGGTCCTGAAGAGCAAGAGCGACCAGGATGGAAGAGGCTCTTCCCTCCCAGTTGTGCAGTGTGGAGGAAGAGGTATGTGATGATATACAGGAAAACACATGCATAAATAGTACATAGCAGTACACAGGTAAATGCATGCATAAATAGCACATAATAGTACATAGGTAAACACATGCATAAACAGTACATAGCAGTACACAGGTAAATGCATGTATAAGCAGCACATAATAGTACATAGGTAAACACATGCATAAACAGTACATAGCAGTACACAGGTAAATGCATGCATAAACAGCAAATAATAGTACATAGGTAAGCATGTTCATGAACAGTACATAGTAGTACACAGGTAAATGCATGCATAAATAGCACATAATATTACATAGGTAAATATGCATAAACAGCACATAGTAGTACCCAGGTAAATGCATGCAAAAACAGCACATAATAGTATGTAGGCAAACATGCATAAACAGTACATAATGGTACACAGGTAAACATAAATGTCATAAAATAGTACAGAGATAAACATGTGCATAAAAATTAGATAATACTACACATGTAAACACAAACAGCATATAATAACACAGAGATAAACATTTCCATAAACAATGCATAATCACATGCAGATAAGCACGTGCATATACAGTACATAATAGTACACAAGAGGTGCTATGGTTTGTGGGGTTTTGTCCCCTCCAAAACTCATGTTGAAGCTTAATCCCGAATGTGAGGTGTTGGGAGGTATAGCCTAATGGGGGGTGTTTAGGGCATGAGGGCTCTGCCCTCATGCATAGATTTATGCCACTGTAAAAAGGGCTTGCAGGAGTAGCTTTGCTTGCTCTCGTCTGCTCTTGTGCTCTGTGAGGACACAGCCTTCCCCCGCTCCAGGGTTGTGGCAACAAGGCTCCATCTTGGAAGCAGAGACCAGGCCCTCACCAGACACTAAAACCTGCAGACGCCTCGATCTTGCACTTCCCAGCCTCCAGAACGGTTAGAAATAAATTGGGGAACTTTGTAAATTACCCAGTCAGTGGTGTTCTGTTCTAGCAGCCCCAAAAGGACTAAGACAACAGGTAAACCCATGGACAAACAGTACATACGAGTACACAGGTAAACATGTACTTAACAGCTACATAGTAACACATGAGTGTGATTAAATATAAATAGTGTGTGATTACACCCAGGCAAATGCACGCCCGGGCCAGGTCTATCCCGCGCGGCAGTGCAATGCAGGCATGGAGACGTGCTGGGAGGAAGGTGAGCAGAGGAATGTGCAGGCCAGGTCCTGTACCCAGGTCCACTGTAGGGGAGGTGGTCAGGGAAGGTGACCCTGAAAGATGCCACCTGACCTGAGGCCACGGGGCAGGGGTGAGCAGTCATGAAAAGGGCCCCTCCCTCAGGCGGGGAGCAGCTTGTTCACCACCACTGAGGAAGGACAAGGCTAAGCCCTGCCTAAGACCCTGCGGTCAGGGTGGCTGGGGGTCAGTGTGCTTGCGGAGGTGATGCGGGATGAGGTTAGAAAGACGAACAAGTGCTGATGCATGCAGCTCCTGCACTTGCGAGGAGAGTGGATCCCGTGGGCTGCCTGTGATGGGGTGAGCCTCCCATCAATGGGGGAATGTAAAGTGGGGCTGATGGCCACTGGTCAGGGATGTCCAAGAGTGACTTGAATGTTATACATGAAAGACAGAAGAAGAAATTCACGTGGAATGCCTTAAAGCCCTGTCCATCTTTGGCATCAAGACACTTTCCTGGGCTTGGAGACATCTGAAGTTTCATCTCCTGGCAGATCTGATCGGATGTACTTTGGCTATATTGAAAAGCAGCTGCCGTGAGGAAGGGTGCAGAGCAAATGTCCATGGAGGAGGGGCCGGAGCCTCAGCACAATAAATACGGCAAACACGGATGGAGCCAGAGGTGCGCGGCAGCCCACCCTGCCTCCTCCACTGACTGCCAAAACCCGTGAATAAGTAAATAAGGATAAACAGTGATCGCACCTTAGCCCTGCCATTATTTCACACTGATGATAGGGAGTTAGAATAGGAATGCAGTTTGAAAGATAGCACATCTCTTTGATACATCAAAAAGCCCTCTCCACCAGACTAGAACCTGGGTAAGATGTTGCCATCAAAGCTACCGCTTGACTATTCTCCTGATGTCATATTACAATGACAGGAGCTCCTGATATATCAATTTAATCTCAGTTCAAAAACTCTTAGTTCTGCCCCAGTGAAGTCAAGTGGACTTTTATCATTTTTCAGCACAAGATGCTCAGTTTTCTAAAGGAAAAAAAATGCGGAATGTGCTTGAAAGAGTAATCACATCGGGAGAAAGGAAAGGTCTTCATAGTCGGTGGTAGCAAAGACTTCCCCAAGCACACTCCGCTCCCCAGGTGGGGTCACAGTGTTGAGCGCCCATCTGGCGCTGTGGAAGGAAGTACGAACCCCCGCGCTGGGCAGTGGCATCCGCACCTGTATTCCCAGACCCGCCGTGCATTCTCTCCCTGTGCACTGACACGTGGCGTGGATGCATCTGCGTCTACACCATGGATTTTCTACCCACTCCGCTTCCTTGTTCGGGCGTAACCTCTGTGAGCTTCAGTTTCCAATTTTGATTAGTAGAGACGAGACAAGGGCACTTGCCACCCTCGGAGAGGGGACTTGGGGGTACAAGGGGACCACACTGGGCTCGGTGGTCCTGGACACCTCACAATACCTGACTCCTGAGTTATCTCTGCCCTGGCTTCCGGGTGCACTCATGCCCCTGGGAGACTTCTGATTCTACTCTGGTTCTAGAAAGAGTCTAATGTAATGGTCACATTTTCATTGTATTGTCAAGGAGCTTGAGGCTTTGATATTTAAGAAACTTCCCAAGCCCTGTTAAGGGGAGGATCCCTTTTTGAAACCCAGTTTTGCCTGATGCCAGTGTCCGGGCTTTGCCCTGTTCACGGCCATTGTCCCTAAGAGCCATCTGTAGAGCAGCTGATGGAGCCATTGTGTCCTGGCCTGGCCTCCTGGAATCCACCTGCCACTGTCTGGAGGGCCCCTGCCCTCTGCTGGCCTGTCTGACGAAGCCTCCGCTCCATCTGGTGAGACCGGGGAGCATCCGGTGCTGTTTCCCACCTGCTCTCCCGTCTCCCACACCTTGAGGTCTCCTGGGAGGGGAAGCCTTGGGTAATAACCATGCTAATGACAAAGCGCTAACTGAAGACCCCAGTCACCTCTTGGTTTCCTCCCTTCCATGGCCATGGTATAATGATGCTGGACGGGCACCGGGGGAGAAATTGGATCCAGCTCAGGGTTAGCTAAGAGGTGGTTTGTGGTCAGGCGCCCAGCAGATGGGTTCAAATTACCTGCCTTTAATTTCAAGTAATTGGCAGGCTGGATTGCCCTGCAGCTCAGGGGATTGGAACCCCATGGCTCTGGCTATCAGCCCTGAAGGAAGAGGGGAGTCTGCCCCATGGGGCTGGGACAGGCAGGGGTGGGCAGGGCCAGAGTCTGGACACAGAGATGCCCAAGTGTTTCCAGAGGCTGGGCAGGCCAGAGTCCTCAGCCTCCAAGGAAGGCTTCTAATAATGAGTTAGCATCCTCTTGCACAATGGACTTCTCTCCATGTGACAGAAGGAAGTTGAAATCATGAAGGGTGAGATTTGGTCATATAATTCTCTCTCTTTTTTTTATTTTTACTTTTGCTTTTTGGTCTAATTATCAAAATGTTTGTGCATGTGCACATATTTCCAATGCTTAGTCTGGGTCTATTTACACTCTTAATAATTGCTAGATTTTACTGGGGACTGTCTGGGCACTAGGCTAAGCATTTTTCATGAGAGAGCTTATCCAATGCTCAAATGGCCACTGTGGAGCAGAGATTCTCATTGTTATCAGTTTACAGTTGTGAATACTGATGGGGAAAAGAGGTGGAGGGGCCTAGCCCCGGTCCACAGCTCCTCAGGGCAAGCTGGACACTGCTCCGGATCCCAAACACACTATCGCACCTCAATTGCTCCATCCCTCTGCCTCTGCTGAGTGCAAGCCCTTCCCCTCCTCTCAGGACAATGACAAGGGCTTCCACCCTAGCATCTCCACCCCCAGTCTCGCCCGTGTCCTCGGAGTGTGTTCATTCACTTATCTATTCATACAAAAGCACGTCCCCAAGCCTGCACCTCACCTGCACCTGGCATACACTACACACTCAATAAGCATTTGTTGGGTGAATCAATGAACAGGAATGTAATGATTGATAAGGCAGGACTCTTCCATCAAGAGCTTGTGCACAGCCTGGTGAGGAGATCAAAACTCTCAGGAGAATGGTAAGCAGTAAATGAGCTACTACTGCAGGCCAAGGGCTAGCACATTAGGAAGACAGAAGTTGTTTTAAAAAATGCTCATTCTCTCTTGTCCTTCTCAGAGTTGTTGTTTCCACAATGGCAATGAAGCCATGCACACCAGAATGGTAAGTTTCACAATGGATGATGGCAAAAGGAATTGTGAGGATTAATGAAGCCACATGTGCAAAAAAGTGAAGTGCCTTATGCAGTATTGGACGCATATGCAACAAGCACTCAGTGAGCAGGCGGGTTTAGCTTTCCCCGTAGAATGTCAGTTCCAGAGGTGGATTGTGTGTGTGTGTGCACATGTGCATGTATGTTTTCATGTGTACACATGTGTGCATGTGTGTGTGTCTGTGTGTGTCTTTAGCCTTCTTCACTCTTGGTCTCTGGCTCATGCCTGGTCCTCTTCTTGGTACTTGGCCTACAATGGATGCTAAAGAAAGAAAATCACGGGCAGAGACCAAGAGAGGCGGCAGTTAAAATGCAGTCTATTACTTTGTATTCTTCATTTGTTCTAAGAAGTGCTGTCTGACAGGGCATCTGGGAACAAAACCAAGAGGAAATATAGCCATCTCTATCCTACCTGCTTGGGAGCTGTAAGCCACAGCTTTCAGAGACGTTCCAGGGAGAGAAAAGGGCTGACTGGGAAACAGGGGTGGATCAGAAGCTGGGAAGTGTCATTGTCTGCAAATTGTGGAGCCTCTCAGTTTTGTGGGGCCACGGAAGAATAGTCTGACATAACCTGCAGAAGGCTCTCGGCCAGTTTTCCGGTACCTAGGACAGGCCCTCAAACTTGGGGTCACCCTCAGTTTGCACATCTGCAAAATGGGATCAAAGACACATCCAACAGGATTGTTGTAACTCTCGAGTGAGACCAGGGATCCCGACTGCTTTGTAGACTGGCCCGTGCCAGTGTAGTAATTTATATGTGGATGTGCAATCTATTAGTGGATAGCAAGGGTGATCCTTGCCCTTCTGTGCATGATGTCACGGCCAACTGAACAGTTCTCACATCAAGATTGTCTACGTTACTCAGGTGGCCACTGAGGGAGCTTGGGCCCCCAGACAGTTAAACCACGCTGGGGCCACCTGGTACTTGAAGCACCTCAAGGGCCTTCGTAAAACTGCTGGGTGACCACAAACTAACCACCAGTTCCTCTGGAGCCCAGCCCAGCAGTGCGCACCCGGACGGTGGGGGGAAAAGGTGATGCAGCACTTTGTGGCGCCCTGTCTTGAGCAGCCCGGCCGGCGGGGCAGCCAGCCTGGTTATCAGTTTCTCACAGAAGCCTGCTCCAGCCAGCCTGCCTGGGAAGTCCCCGGGGCGAGGACGCTGGCACTCTGCCCCTGTCTCTGTGTCCCCACTCCCTCAAGGGCTGTAGACCTTGAATCCCTAACGTTTTAAAGAGTGCCCAGTGATTTTGCATTAAAAATGAGTATGGCCTTTCAAATAAAAGCACCCTCCATTGGCTTTTCTTGAACAGCCTTACGGGGGCAGAGGAGGGACTGGGACAAACGACGTGTTGGAAATGACACCTTCTAAGTGAAGCATCTCAGCAGGGCCTTGATGCAAGGCTCAGGCATTTTGGGACAGAGCCTAAGAGTGTATTGACACTATCTGTTTCCTCCCTAAATCTTAGGTCACCCTAATTCTGACCCTACTCCCCAATACACACATGCTCAATCTTTTGTTAATTTGCTTCTTGGAAAACCAGCAAGGTCAGATTGCTTAGTTAATCAGAACATCGCCTTGGGAGTCAGGCCCTGGATTTGAACCCCAGTGTCGCTGCACACCAACCCTGTGGTTTGGACAGCTGGTCTGGCCTCCTTGCTCTGTCCATTCTGGGGTGGGGTCTGGGAACGTGCATTAAAACAAACCAACAAATGCAAGGTTGTGCTGGCCATGGTCCAAGGTCCACGCTGAGAAACTCTGGTGTGGGGAAGGGGGTACAAGTGAGGTCCCAAGTATTACTGACTCCTGGAAATGGTAAGAAAGATAGAATTACCTGTGTCCATTTCAAGGTAAGAAAGGACACCCAAGTGTCTCAAAGGGATCTTTGACCCCAAACAACTTAGGGCCAGGATGCAGAGGTGAAAAGAGAGAGCAAAGCTGGCAGTGACTCCAGGGTGAACATCTGTCCTAAAACACCTGTCCTACCTGGTTGGGGCAGCAGACATTGGGGAGATGAGGAGTTCTGTTTAAACATATGAAGATTCAGAAATGTGGGTTGATGGTAAGGTCCAGGAAATGCGGGAGAGGCCAGCCAGGTCTAGTTGAGAACTGGACAGTGGGCACTTCCCATGCATAAGCCCCTGACAGTACTGGCTCTGAAGGTAGCTCCATAGGGCAGAGGACTGGAGAGCATTGTGAAAAGGCTAAACGAAGGGGGAAAGGGGTCGGGGCTTTACAGACGAGGCAGGACTCGAGCTGTTCCTGGAATAATGGTAACATGCTTATTCTCCAACATAGCTTGCATAGACAGAAAAAAAGAAAATTCTAGCAATAGCAGAACCCGCAGAGTGTCTGAAATCCCCTGGTTCGTGGCCCTTGCTGGCACTTCGGTGGAATGAAACAGGTCCCCAAACCTGTCCCACGTGATCCTTCATATCAATACACACCTCATCTTCACCGTGAAGACACAGTTCACTTAAGCTTTTTTTTTTTTTTCCCATGACATCACAACCTACAAGTCAAAGAGTCTTGTCCCAGGAATCTGGCGTTCATCTTTCAGGGTGGAAAGCTCAGAGTGCCTCATCCTAGCCAACCATTCAGGAGACAGAACAAAGCAGAATAGCCGGGCAGCAAACTCCCAATAATTATTGTAGCAGTTCAAACACCGACTTTGCTGGGGCACCGATTGTGCAAGGCCAGCCCCACCACGAAACTTCTGCCAACTGATTCCAGGGGATAAAAGACCACTCTGCACTGCTCGGCGACCCTCCCCTCGCTGCTGAAGGACATGAGGCAGGAAGGGGGAAGGAGGAGAAGACTTCAGAAAGAAACAGGGTCCCTCAAGTCCCGTGCACATTTATTGAACACTTACTATGTGCTATGCCAGATGCAGGATCTAAAGAAAGGAGGCTTTAAAACCAAAGCTTGGCTTATGGTGTTCTCCTGGCCCCGTGATTGTCTGGGTGTAAGACGCAAAAGCAGTTAGGACTGTCCTGACACCATTTCCTCCAACCTGTAGGACTTATCTCTGGAAAGTCACTGAAACTCCCTGAGCCTCAGTTTCCCATCTTTAAGATAGGGATAATCAAATCCTCCTCTCCAGTCACACTTGCTTAGCAGGAAGCTGAGACATACTTTTGAAACTGAAATTCCTTAGGTGGGAGGTGGACTTCACACCCTGGGCTTCCAGCACCACCCTTAGACCTTTAGGAGCTCACTTCCTGTTTCCCTTTGTAGCAAAAAAGAAAAGAAGAAGAAAAAAAAAAAAACTCTGATCTTCAACATCGACAGTTTCTTCTTTTGATCTAAGTGTGAAGGCCAAAAACCACTCCCTACAAAGAAGCGAGCGTTGCAGTACAAATCCATGACCCGGTATTTGAAACTGTGGGGCCATGTGCCCTTTGGCATCAGCATGGCTCAGATTTAGAATGGTAATATGTTGCATGCACTCAGTATCATTTAACATCCCCAGTGGGGCCTGGGGCAGCGCCCTGCAATCAAGCACATTAATATTTCTGCAAGAAAATGTATGAATATGCACACGCAGTGGGATAAATAAAGACTATAAACAGCCAGTGTCGGTCCAGGTCAACTTTTGCTGCCTAATGAGTTCAGATCAGGCCAGTCGTTGCGGCCAAACAAGTCATAAAATGTAAGCTTGGGCTTCCAGAATTGTAGGTAGGGGATTTTGGTGCTCTGGTAACAAGTGGCAGTAAGTGAAAGTTCACCATGTGCCAGCCTCTGTGCTAAGCATGCCCTGGCAGTACCTCACAGAGGCTGTGAGGGCAGATGTTCCTATTTCCCACCCCCATGTTGTAACAGGGAAACTGAGTCCGAGAGAGGGTGACGTGGGTAATGACTAGTTGGGTGAGTCCTCCCTGTCTAGCTCCGAGACCTCCACTCTGAATCAGGACATCAGCCCAGGGTCCTATGACGGTCAACTGGGAAGCACAAGAATGGTCTGAGCATCAAAGCTGCTCACGAGGGCCCGGAAAGCTGCTCATTCCGGCATTCCTAATGTTACTGGAACTTCCTTCCAGCCAAGAGGAGAGGACAATGCTAACACAAGGGAAATCAGAGAACAAGTAAAACACAGGCATGCCAGTTTCTTCCCTTGGGTGTCAAGGAATTGGAGTCCAGTCTAAGCAGACTGGAACGTTCACCTTCAGGGACCACAGAGGAGCTTCCCTACCTCTCCTCTGTTTTCCTGTGCGAGCCTCGTGACTGGCGGCCTCCACTCCAGACTGGCTCCTTCTGACATCCCTCACACTGCAGTTAGGTTTATCTTCCAAAAGGATTTCTCTGAACATGTTCTTTCTCTCCTCAAAATACTCCGGGGCTCCCTGCTGTCTACAGAAGAAGTTCAAATGTGTTGCCCTGGCCTCCAAAGGGTGTCAGTGCATTGCATACCTCCTCAGATAAATTGAGCCATGTGGTGTCAGCAAATGGGTCCGCATTTTCCCGTACTAAATTCTACCACTACCACTGTCTCCCTACCCTCACCGTCTCCCCTATGTTTGAAGCAAACACTTGCCCAGCTCTTTGCAAAGATGACCTCCTCAAAGAGGACTTACTGAGGGCACACAGGATGGAAGCAAACCTGTGCATCCTCAGGTCACACAGCTCTTGTTTTACTTCTCCTCTGACAGTTTTTAAATGCCTCTTCCATGGTCCACTTTGTTTGCTATGGCTAATGAGACCCCATATTATAACTAAAATTATTGCTACCTATCATTTAATCTATATAATTTCATAATATTATGCTGAATAAATGAAACTCAGTAGGATGCAAACACAAAGCCGGATTATCTCAGCTCCAGAACAGGTAGGCTACAAATTCAGCTCCCTGCTCTCAAATGCTTGTAACCTGGGAGGCTCTCAGATGACAGCCCAGGTGTTAGGACATTGCTTGTCAAATGTGTCCCCTGGTCCAGGATAACAAAATATCTAATTTCAAAAGATTCCTTATGCCCAACTATTTATCTACCCATTCTCATCTATATGTGTAGATACGTTACCCCCTTCATTTATTCTCTAAAAATCTCACAAGGTTTACAAACAAAAAGGAAAAAAGTCATGTTCTTCTATACTCTATGCTTTATACTCTACTGTTCCAAATGCAATTGCTCCTCTCTGTCTGGTTTCTCAGAGCAATTGCGTGAACCACGAGGATCTACAGTAGTCCTGTGGACTTTTCTAGTCTTCAGTTACTAGCTCAAGGTTTTGCAAAGGTATCAAGGATGCTTGCAGACGTGGCAATGACAGGCCTGGGAGATCCTTCAGTGAGTGGATCCCTTGTTTTCAGTATCCACCCATGCTTGGGTCAGTCTGTCTTGGTCAGTCTATAAGCAGATTTCCGTGGGTCTTTTGTTGAATTCTGCATGGCAGATGAAGTATTTCCCAGTCTTAACGGTGTTTAAGGGGATCGAGGAGTTGAACTCTTTATGGGAAAAGTGGACTTTGATGGAGAGATCAGACTTTCTGTGATTCTTTAGATAAATAAGACACTTCACTGCTGAATTTAATCACAGAACGGGCTCTCCTTTCCACTTACCCAGTGGGTCCTCCAGCATCTGTGCTAGTTTCACAGTCCAGTGCAGCTATGTAACATAACAGGAAGTTCTTCTAGCCTGGAGGGCTTTCCGAATTATCCCTGGTGATTCCTACAAACATAGCCTCCTTCGTCAGTCTCCACCATCCCACGGTGCCTTTAGCTTTTGGCCCACTTCTGGTTATAAAGACACCTTGAAACTCATCATGTCACCGGCAGCTGCCTGACAGGCTTAGCATCTTTAGCCAGTTCGGGAGTTCAGAAGCCTTTGCCACCATGGACAGCCACATTGGCATTGCCGGGATGACCCTGGGAGCACTTGCAGGCCAGCCTGGTGCTTGTGTGTTGGCAGCCACACTTGCCTGTTCTGCCATCCTGGCCCTGTGCCCTCGGACCCTGCTCAGGTTCGAGCAATGGGTACCTCTAAGGGATGAGGGCTTGCATGTGTTTGGTTTGGGGTTTCTTTGTCTGTTTTCTTTAATAAATTTTTAACATTTCTTAGAGCTTTAGTAATGTACATAAATCAATTTCCTTGAAATAACAAAGTTATTATTCTAAAATAACGTGCCCCTTCAGGATCTGTTTTTGATCCATCTCTTTATTCACTGTGCATCAGGTCAATAGAACAATAACCACAATGTTTATAGTCATTGTGTCCACGTTAAAGCTGTACTTTGTGCTGGCCCCTGTGTCTCATATTGGCATTACAGAGGTGATAAGCCCTGGCCATCCCTGGCCTCGAGGACCTCCCAGTCTGTAAGAAGAGATGGATGTTGGCTCACTTTACCTGACTTAGGCCCTCCCTCTTTCCTCAGCCCTTTGAGATGTTGGGGCACCCTGTGGCCCCTCTCCCATGTCATCCTTGAGAGTGTAGGCAGCTCCAACACGACTTTCCTTCTGAAGTCTGGGCAACTGTGAGGAAGTGTGGGTGCCTGCAGCTTTTCCCTTTCTTCCTCCCTTCCAGAAGTACAGTGGGGTGAATGCCAAT
This sequence comes from Indri indri, assembly GCA_004363605.1. NCBI lineage: Eukaryota > Metazoa > Chordata > Mammalia > Primates > Indriidae > Indri > Indri indri. The sequence continues at coordinate 23,745 of RJWJ010009312.1, forward strand.
GAGTGGGTGGTTCCAACCACAGCCATCCAACCAGCCACCCTGAGTTCCTCAAATCTGCAACATCTATGCTGTGTGGGGTTCAGAAGATCAGTCAATATGCCACTCTCTCCCTTGCCCATATTGCAAGGTGCTCAAAGCACTTTCAGAACAGGATATGGCGATTATACAGATCTTCGTAGTAATAGAACACCAATGCTGTCTAAGATTAAAACTAGCACGTGCTAAGAATACAGATTCATGTTCCTTGGCATGAATGTTTCAGCTGAGATCTCACTTTTATCAGTTTCCTCATGGAAAGTGTCTCAGCCTCCTCTTCTCAATGCAGTCGGCTCCCTTGACTTCCCATAATGACCTCGTCCCATGCCATACTTACTCTTGCATTGTATTCATGAAGCATGTGGGTCTATATTCAATGTCTTCATTTGCCATTAGACTATAGCTTCGTTAGGAGGAAAAGCAAGTGACTGAGTCTTGTTTTTCATTGTCCTCTCAGTGCCTAGTATGTTTTCTGGAACAGAGTAGGTATTTAATGAATATCCGTATCATTAAAGTAGAATTAAATAATTTGTTTAATGACCACAAAGACCTTTCAAGTTATGCAAGAGAAATCTTATTATCCTAATTTAAAGATAAAACAGGGGTCAGGGTTGGCGACTGAGATTAAGCTAAAGCTGTAGAACCCGTTTTCTCACCCATATCGACACTTTCAGAGCACAGTATGTGCGGTCTTGGTCAAGACCAGAGAAATATTTTGGTATTCATTGTCTATAGAATAAAAACTAGATAGATGGTCTTTAATGATCATTTTAGGCAATCATTTTAGGAAACCATAAGTCATTGCTTACCCAGGTACTCTGGAAAGAGCCTTGTGTATATAGAAAATCAACAAGAATGAAAGAAAGTGCCTCAGTTTTCTTACGGTGCAGTAGGAGCAAATGTGCTTGCTATACGTAGTTCATTGTGTTGTTTTCAGGAGCAAATATAATATCAAGCTCGCAAAATTTAAGCAGACTGTCTCTGTCTCAGGTGATGGGAATTTACCTAGATGATCGTCTCATTTTGAGAGCCTGTCTCTGTGCCATGGTGGTGGTGGTGCACAAGTCTATGCCCCCCAGCCATGATCTTCTCTGCTTCCTGGAATGCTAGGTCTCTGAGAATTCTGTTTTGAAATGTTCATCTTGACCTTTTATGTTTTGGGGCCAGAGCGTGGGCAAGGCACATTTGATTTGTCTTTGGGATTATCCTGGCAATATGTTTGCCAAGGAAAAAAGTCGTTCCTCAGAAAGAGAAGAAAGTTGGAACATCCATGCTGTGCTAATTTCAATTCTTATTGGTACCAATTAACTATATATACATATTGGCCTGCTACCTTCGGATTCCAACACCTCTTAGGTGATGAATGTAGATCTACAGGAAGTTTCTGTTTTTTAATGCAGAGTCTTTAAAAAATTCAGTTTTGCCTAATCATGTCTTTTAGCTTGCTTCCCACATTTAATAATTTAAAATGTGTGTCCCACTCCCCAAGGAGACTTGCCCCAAAGTTAATATAGGTGACCCCTCTTGATGGCTAATTGACACTGGGGTGAAAGATCTATTCTGGTCAATTTGTAAAAGAAAACTTTTCTCCTTTAAAATGAGCATTGCTCTCAATTGGAGCTCCATTTCTAGAAATTGATTCCATGTTATATAATGCCAAGATTAATGATAAAAATAAATAATTTTTTCACAAACATCTCTTAAATATGTAAAATTACTCCTTCTGTCTATGAGGAAATGGGAAGCTCAACTGGGATTCCCAGGTGCCAGACTGGGGTTAATATCACACTCCTCACAACTCTCACTTTGCCATTTCTCTGACTCCTGTTTGGTTTGGAGCCTTGACTTACAATGCTAATTGTAGCTGCTCCCCAACTACCATGTCCCACTCTCAGGAGCTCTTGGGGCAAGCTTTTATAGCTCCATCTCATCCATTCTTTGGTTGTTGGGGTCTGGTAGTTGTTTTCTGGCTTCTCTTTGAGGAAAGAGATCTTCCTATACTTTCCCCCCAGCGGTGTTTGGTTCAAGAACAACTTAATTGATTAAGTGTGCAGCTCCCTAGGCTAGTTCAACAGCTGCATCCAGGTGGGATGGAGTGGATACCTCCAATACAAGAATATGGGAAGTGGAAACTTCTCTATAAATGGGCCTTACTCATTTATCCTAAGTCTTCTGGCAAATTCCCCATCATCCTGTAACTACGTATGGCCATCATAGAGACTTGGGCCCACCTGTGAACCCCCAGTAGCATCCATGGTAGGTGTCTGCAAACCAGGTGACCTATTCCTTGTGCACCTAGTTCTTTATTCATATTTTTGATCACTTATGTATACCTCAAATAGCCAAGCATCTACTGTGTTCCAGAAGGCACCGTTTCTGCACTGGAAATGCAGAGGCAAATAAAACATTATTTCGGCATCAAAATAACCTCATCGGGGAGTCAAGCAGGTATATAATTAACCAAAATGAGAAGCAGTGGCTTCTTGTGTTACCATTCCCTTCTTCATTTCATTCATGCCTTAGACTCGAATCTCCCTCAATCCTCAGTGGTATTGATGACAATTTGGGGGAGCAAAATGAGGGCAAGAGCAGTGAGTAAAAGGATCCTGGGACTAGGAGGCAGCAGAAGCCAGGAGTGTGTGCCTCGCCATGGCCCGGACACCACAGGAGCCTGCCCACAAGCTAGTCAAGTCATAGCTCTGTTTCATTTTCTCAGCTGTGAAATGTGGCTACTGGTAACTGCTCCTGTTAGTGAGTCAAAAGAGATATTTATATGTGAAAAAGCTTTGAAAAATCTCCAAAATAATGCAAATGTGGGGTAATGATATGAATAATATGAAGCCACTCCACACAGACACATGGAGCTAACTTTGTGCAAGCAAACTGGATGACATGGAGTGAAGAGAGAAGCAATGGCCATTGAATCTTTTGTGAATCTTGTGAAAGATCAAGAAGCCCCTTTAGGAAAATGCACAAACCTACAGTGTTTTTCAAAAAATGTAAGGAGGTTCACAGTCTTCTTGGTGGCCCATTTACGGAAGACTACAGAGTTCCCGGGCCCAAATTGGGAGCTGTCAGGTCTAAGGCAGTATCTTTGGAACTCAGCTGAAAGGGCCAGCCCTACCGGAAAAAGAAAACCTACCACCAGCCTAGAAATTACTGAACACATAGAGATGCGCCCCTCTGTCCTCACTACTGAAGATGGTGGTGCATATTTACATCTTACCGTTTCTTCTCGTGAAACAAAAGAGCACCATCTGCCCAACCACATTCCGCTTCCAGGAAACTGAAATGAGAGCGGATGTTGTCTTTCACTGCTTGTTTTCATTTTTTCTTTTTCCTTTTATGCGTGACTCTATTTTTGTTATTGCACTCTTAAAAGAAAAGACATACTTGGAGCTATTTTGTCCCCCACATTCTTCCTTGAATTTTCCAAAGCCTGAGCCTCCTTAGGTGCCAGATGCCTGTCACACAGGAGAAGTGGAGAGTACTCCTGTGGTCATTTACCTAAATAGGTTTTAAGCCACCCAGTAAGCACTCCCTCACACCCCTCCACAGCCAGGGCCATGTCTAATTCTCCTCCTCTCCTCATTCCAGCAGCTCTTGGTAAATATGGGTTCAGTACCAGGGGCAGGTCAGAAAATACTATGGTGAGAGGTCACAGGAAACAGTTCAACAGCCCAAAAGTGCCAGGCTGAGATCTAGAGGGTGGCCTTCCTATGACAAGGCCTATTGGTATGGATCCTTATGAGGGAGTCCCCAAGATAGAAGATCCCTAACAAGGCACATAAGTCCCTCAAGGCCAGAAGGACCCTGGGGTTCTGCCCAGATTGAACGCTCAGTCCTATCTAGAAGAACAAGAACAAGAGATTAATTAGTGAGCTGCAGGTTTAGGAACCAAGGTAGATCAGTAACACTGCCAGAAGGCATCAGAGAATCTCCCATGAAAGACAGAAGCCATGAAGCAGGGATAGAATGTTGTCACTGTCCCCTATCTACACAATGCCTTATTCAACGCAGTTCTGGGTAGATAACCACTAAAATGAGAGCCTACTGACATGTCTGCAGGGGACAAAAAGCTGGAAGGAGCTGGTGGACTGTGTCTATGGAGAGAAAAATGATTCTTGCCATTGCAGCCCAAGGTAGAAAATGAAAATAAATGGATGAAAGAATAAGAAGAGCTCAGGTATATGATGGTAAAAGATCAAGGCATGAGAATGCAGCAATACTAAGCCCCAAAAGGTAATATCAGAAGGAAGGCCAATTCTTATACTGAGCGAACTCAGTCTTCTGCAAAGTCGACAGCAATGCATCTTCCTTCCTCTAAGCCTGGCAAGGATTTACTCATCCAACTGTGGATTGGCCCTGGGGAAACACGGCTAAAAATTAAAACAAATCTGGGGCTGGGTCTTTCTCTTTAAATTAACTTAGCTTTTAAATGACCACTTATGCCTCACAACATGTGAGACTATTTTTATCAACTGTGGAAGAGTCCCATTACATTGATGAAGAAAGAGAAATTTCTTGCTCTCAGGATGCTCAGAGACTATACAGGAAGCTCCCAGGCTTGGAAGTGTGCTGGACTTCCCAACATTGTACCAGACAAAGGCTGACTTTTCGTGGGCAGGAGACTTGTTTTTGTCTAAATGGGAGCCTTTAGCATATTCAACATGCTGTTTTCTTATTGGTTGGGAAACCAAAGCAAAAGGCTGAAGACCCATGAATAGAAAAGTTCTGCTTTAGATCTTCTTCATTATTTTCATCAAAGTTGTATGAAAATCCATCCAAGGTGGAGGAGGGGAAGAATGAGAACAGGAAACAGGTCTGGTTTTGTGACGACACGTGGCTTTAACCCCAGTTCACCTGCTTATGAGATGGGTGGGGAAAGTTACAGAACTGCAGAGCACGTTTATGAGTGTTGCAGATTTGCAGGAAATGATTCCAAAAGAAATACCCCCAGAAGGCACACAGCATCCTTTCCTGGGGGTAGGTGGGAGCCCTGCAATTTGCCACAGATGACAGTGTCTTCATTGCAAGGGAAGACATTTGAAAGTATTTTGAATGAACGTTTTCTGGGTCTCTGTGCTTCGCAGCCCAAGCAGAGAAGTAAAAGGAGGCAGAGGTCCTAGTTCTGTAGCTCTCACGCTGTGAGCATTCATTCGGTATGAGTCTATTTTCAATGAGAGATTGTTGGAAATTATTTCATAGCCCATGTTTCACTCTTTTATATTCACGTCCCATGAAACAGAGTTCCTTTTCAAAGAGCTCATCTCTACATCAATTGTTCATTCCTCTCTTTAAACACCATAGTGTACACGGGAACCAACATTGTTTGAGAGATTAACACCTAATACAAGAAATGAACTCTTGATAACAAAGCTTTTTTTTTCTTTTTACCAGACTATAATTCATGAAGCCTCTCTCTGTCTTGTAGGATGGCCTTGTTAGTCCCCATAAAACTCCATTGAGTGGAGACACATCTTTTCTTCCGTAGCTCCAAAATGGGACTTCGCTAACTGGAGATTGGCTCTTCATTTTGCGACCTGACTTTTCTGTAGCACTCTTTGTATCCTCTCATAGGGTTTAAGTGTTATTTTTTTCTGAAATACTAAAGCATATTCAAATATAGGAGAACAAGATTATGAACAAGTGACTCCTTAATAGTTCAAGATTTATACATGAAATGGTCCCAACTTCAATCTATCATTTTTATTCTAAGGAAATGTGCCTGCCAAGACTTTCTGGACCTAGCTGGAGGAAAGAAATGCTCCCCAAACACTTTAGAACTATCATTTCTCTCCCTTCCAGAGATTCTCAGTAAATAGCTTTTATTAAATATTTTTATGTCCATTAGAATACTAAGCATCCTGTGCAACTACATTAGATAACAATTCAGAAATGCCCAGGAGAAAACCTTCAAGCTGGTGACAACATGGCAAATGCCAGGAGACAAGTCAGAACAAATTTAAAACCTGCTCAATCCTTCCAAAGTCTGTCTGAAACCTCAGTTTGGTTCTCTCTCATATGTATAAGATACACACACACACACACATATATATATACACACACATACACACACATATATATACACACACGTGCACACACATACACATACACACACATATGCACACATACACACTCCTCTTCCAGCAGCACAGGGTTCCGTGAACTTCAAGAATTCAATATCAAGTGACCTTCTACTATTTAGAAGGGAAGTCCCTCACTTGTGTGATAAAAGGGGAACATGCCCTTAAATTGCATTAATATGTTTTTTTGCTAACCTGATTTGAGTTAAAGCAAATAATCAAAATTGTGTCCAGCTTTTTGTATCAGAGGCCAACCCCAGCTGACTATAACCTGCTGAGAATGGACGCATTGCAATCCTCAGCAGAGGACGTCATTCGATGCAATCAGTTAGGCTCCTTAAACAGGGCTCTAAGCTGTATTTCTCCATCCACTTCCTGTCCTACCTGTGAGGCAGGAATAACCCCTGCAATCCAGTAGAGCGGGCCTTCTCAGTAGCGAAACTCCCAGGGTTCAAATCCTGCCTCTGCCACCCTCTCGATGGGCACCCTGGGGTATCTGTCTGTGCCTCTCTGAGCCTCGATGCCCTCATGAGGTGATACATAAGCCATGATTAAGAAAGCCCCTGGTGCTTGGTTGGCCTTGCATAAATGTAAGCTATTATCATTCTTCAGTTTTCATTTGCCTAGGAGGATCCTAACATCAAAATATGTTACCTGATTAAAGTATATATGACTTGATCAAAGTATGTTACCTGATTAAGATGTAAGTTGCCTGGTCAAAACTAGCTCCAGTGCTACCTCCTGCAATAAGGCACCCCAGACTCTCAGTGAGAAGGAATCTTCTCTGCCTCGTTTGACAACAGCACTGTTGTCCTCTGCTGTAGCTGTCATCCCACCTGCTTTCTCCAAGCCCTGGGAGTGCCACCAGGCTCTTGGGGGGTCCCTGACAGCGGCTGTGTCTGGTCACCTGTACCTGTCCCCTGAGTCCTCAGTATAGTCCCAGGCCCACAGAGGTTCCATTCATATGCTTATGCCAAGCAAAGGCAAAGCCATCTCTGGGTGTGACGAACTGTCGCCTAAAACCCCGGGATGTAGGCAGACTAGCATAGTTCTGCAGCCCGCAGAATTGCTAGCTTGCTTTAGTAACTGATTTCCTGCTGGGGGTAAAGTTCTTACAGGCACCATCCATGGTAGAAGCTGAGTAGGGCATTCATCTTTTTGACCTAGGACCTTCGGCAGCTATTTCTAATAGATGGTCACTGAATCTGCCATAGGCATCGCACATTTCAAAAAGCCTTGTGCTTTCTTTCAGTTACAGCTAAAAAGAAAAAATAAGAAAAATGAAAATAAATTGTCACCTGCCATGACTATCATAAGAAAAACATTGGTGGGAAGCAGGGTGGGAATCCTCAAATAACAACCCCAAAAAGAAATTCCAGCTTCTAGTACGGGCATGATTTAAATTTTCATGAACAGATCATCTGGTTTGCACAAAGGCAGCAGCGATGAAAAAAAGTAATAAACCACGGGGTGGGGAGCGGGGGGTGGGGAGAATCTGTGACCCAACAGGGTCCCCCGGAGGACCCCTCTGACCAGGCTTCAGTGCAGGTGCCTTGTCGCGGAGAGCACCTCCTGCACTGGGCTAATTATCTTTTAAAATTCATATCTAGAGCCACCGGCTGCCTCATGGGATTAAGCACAGTATGCTTTGCAAATTGAAAATAAGATAGCTGTTAGGAATATACACTTGCTTCTATGATTACCACGGCAAACAAAGGCAAAACATTAATTTACATCTATTATAATAGAGAAACAAAGCCGGAGATATTCCTCATATCTCAGGCAAGAGATGAATTTGCGAAGGTGATGTTCCCAGAAGATGAGATGGGTGATGGGCTGCAGAGGTGAGGGGCTTTAGGGGCAGCATTGAGAGACCGCCGATTCCTTTGGAGGTCATCGCCTCCGTCACTGACCTTACAGACAAGGAAATAGGTTCATGGAGGGGAGAGACAAGATCTTTCTACCCGGCAGGTAAGGAGCAGAAAGACGTTAACCTCTCTTAAATCCGCATTTGATTGTCTAACAAGAGGGTAGCCATTGGATTTTGGTTTTTAATCAGAAGATTGTTAGGATCTTATTGAAATCCCTAAAACAATGTATTTTACCCTACTGAGCCTTTCTTGGTGCTTACCCTGTGTCAGGCATCATATCTGCTATAGTGGGTACTATGCTATGGATGAGGAAATTGGCATGCATGATGTAAAGACACTCACCCAAACCCAAACAGTCAGAAGATGGCAGTGCCTAGACTGTCCCTCAGAAGCTGAAGCCTGGAAGCAGCTGGTGCCCAGCTCCCTGGAAGGCCATTCCCAGCTTCCCATTCTGGATACACCTTGTCCAGCCAAGTCAACCCAGCAGGGACCATGGGTGACCCCTTTCTCTGGGTCTTCACAAAACCCCCGTGTGGCATGAAGCACATGATGCCATAGGTGAGGGCAAAGACCACCTCTTCCTATCAGACCTGTCACGTCTGCCCTCTGTCAGGACTCAGGGTATATCTCCTGCAATGAAACTCTCTGCCCCCTTCGTGGAGACTCAGTTTTATCAGCATAGTACTCCTCCGGATCATCATCTGGACCTTTCGGCCTCTCGCCAGCACGCATATATCACGGTATGCCCTGCCCATGTTGAATGCTGGTTCCCCAGACACAACCTGTGGACACAACCCCTCCATGTCAGCCCTCGCTGCTAGACAGCACTACCTTGGAGGAGTCTCCGTGGTGTCGGAATATTTGTGAGGAGCTGGAGTCTGGTGTAAGGCAGGTCTTGCAATATGGTGCCTTGATTAGAAATGGGGAAAGATCTGGATATAACAGTTTAAGACTGGTGGGTGTAGCAAGGTGAGCATCTTGAGGTGAAGGTTTTCAAAGAGCCTTGGGGCATAAACTCCAAATGTATTGCTGCTCTCTACTGAAGAGTAGAATTAATTTTGGTATTCTTTTACATGGGTTTTCCAAGAAGTTCCTAGCATAAACAATAAAGATATTTACAACTTTTTTCTTCCTGAGAAAGGATTTCCTGGAATAATGAAGTCACATTAATGTAGCAGGTAAACAGTGTGGGGCAAGCAGTTTTGGTTCTCTAACATGTAATTTGTGTCACCTCATATTGATTCCCATAGGGGGCGACCCCTCTGGTGACCTTCATGCCACCCCGAAAACATTGGGCTTAGGAGGGGCACAGCCTAGATTCTGGTCCCAACAATGTTACTCTCTCATCACAAGACCTTAATGAATTATTGGCCCTCTCTGACCCTCAGTTTTCTCCTCTGTCCTCTGAGGCTTATGGGCCAAGTCTTCACTTCATTCTACCACTTTATGATTAAGTTTACTTGCCTAAAGCAGAGGCTTTGGGTAGTGACATGACTTTCTAGCAGACACAGGAAAGAGGAGGAGGGGGCCTTAGAAGAGGCGGAGGTTAAGAGGCAGAAGGGGGCAGGTGCGGAAAGCTCTAGAACAGCAAGGCCGCTTTACCCAGGTCTGGGATTTTTAAGTGTTTCATCTGGCAGAAATGCATACAGCATTTACAAATTGGAAATAACTCTGTATGCTCCGATAAGATTGTCTCAGTAATGTCGTAGCCAGAAACAGCTCACCATGGCTTCCTTTCAATTAACCATTTAAATCACAGCCCATACAAACCCCAACCCCTGCTGCTTTATAATAAAAAAGAAAGTTAGACCAGAGCTGAAGAGTTTTGATTCACGCTGCTGAGTATGGAAGATCCACAATCTTTCTCTTGGAGCCTATAGTCTATTGTGACTCTTTGAAAGAACATTCCTTAGGCTGCTGGAAAAGATATCTCCCCCAACCCCCAGCCCACAACCCTTTCCTCCTGAGCTGGATGGTGATTCATTATAGATAACCCCTCCAGATTAATTTTGTTTTGACTTTAACTTTGACATTAAAAAAAGAAGTAAAGAACCTGTAAGAAGTAAGATTCTCCCCTCAAACATTCATTGCTCAGCTATTCTTGGCTGGCTTTGGTGTTTGATGCAATAAAAAGGAAAAACCTAAATTTAGGAAAAATTAAATTGTTGATTGTCGTCAAAAGTCCTGGCTGTCAGATTAGAATGTCATCATATTAGACCCTTTGTGATAAATAATACATCAGCGATTTTCTTGAAACCCTTATTTGAGTTCTTTTCCTCTGTCAGCTGGATACGTCAGAAGATGCCCAGGTTAGTGAAGCACAAGCCGGCTAATCTACACCAAAGCTCTTTCAAATGTGCAGCTGCAGATTTGCAGGGGAGTCTGCACGGACTGGCCCCCAGCAAAGGGACTGGCCAATTATCTGTGTACCTGGATTGACAAGGCAGCGTGACCCAGCTGCACAAAGAGGGGAAAACAAGGCTGAGCTTGGATTCCGGTTCTAAGTAGGCTGGGGACCCAAGTAATGTCCTTTATTTCCATGAACCTCTGCTTTTAAGTCTATGAAATGGTTTGAATAATGCATATTATGCAGGAATGCCGTATGGAAACTGTGAGAACAGTATGCAACATACGTAGGTGTCAGGGCATGGAAACAGTTACCATAATTATAATTATTAGTAGTAGCATAGACAGCTACAGTAACTCGATAAAACAGAATCCACAAGGAATCGATGGGGAAGTCTGATGGCGACTTTCAAGAGTGTTCTGTCCATTTTGGCATAAAGCTAACGACCAAATCGTCCCCCCGTTATATACACTAAGCAGTGCAGATGCATGTGAGATCAAGATTTCACTCCCTTTTATGATAGGAGGCACAGCGGTGTTCTAAATCACTCTCAAATGTCATGATCGTGGCTAAAACTCACAGAAGAGGACTAGAATCAAACCTTTTGAGGAACAATTACGTGATAGAAAGTGAACTAAATGTGCACCTCTAGCAGCTTAAAATTAGGCAGAAATTTTTGATGAGTCTCTTCACCCCATGTCCCTTCCCTGCCCTGTGCCCCACCTGAGACACAGGCACACCTTTTGGTAATTTCTCTCTTCTCTGACAGCCTGAGGAGAATATGGTGCCTGGATGAAACTCAGGGTAGATCCTTTATGGCACTGGGTTGTTGAAAGGAAGGAAGGAAGGAAGGAAGGAAGGAAGGAAGGAAGGAAGGAAGGAAGGAAGGAAGAAAGAATAGAAGGAAGGAAGGAAAGAATTATAAATCTATCGTATGAGCCATTTTACGGATATAGACCATGATTTTGCAGTTTCTAAATCATGGAGAGCTGACTGTTTACTACCCTGTACACAGTATTTTGTGCATAGAAGTTGTTGGATAAATATTGTTGATTAATTAGAAGGGAATTTTAAATTTAAGTTTGGATAACAGCAGTAACTTTAATCATTACAAACAAACTTTATTCTGTATAATGCATATACGCACTATCTCATCTTTCTTCTCAGGAATTTCCAAAGCTTCCTGAATGAAAATTAAATAAGTACCAAATAAAAAGAAGGAATACTAGACTCTGGACTCTTTTTAAAAATTGTATTGTATATTAATATATTGAAGGTGTACAACTTGATGGTTTGATATAGATATGCCTTGTGAAATAATCACCACACTCAACTAATTAACATACCCAGCACTCCACACAATGACCGTGTGTGTGTGTGTGTGTGTGTGTGTGTGTGTGTGTGGTTAGACAACGTGGATGGGTGGACCTGGAGGACATTATACTAAGCCAGGCGCAGACAGGCAAATTCTGCAGGACCTCAATTCCATATGGAATGCATGATAAAATAGACATGCTGGACCCTGTGTTCTGTTCTCTCACCAAGCCCTGTGCCTCCTTCAGCATCTTTGGTTCCAACTTTTGCAGGAGTCCATAAACATCCTAGCCTAGAGGGGAATGGGCCCTGGAGCTCAGTGGGAACAATGGTTTTAGCTTCAGCCCCTGGGGGACCATTACGTTGCATGAACTCACCTGGTTCAGGGACGGTGCCTGAGGCCTGTCTCCTTGAGAGTCTTGTGGAAGAGCTTGTCACACCCAACTACTTCCCAGAGCTAGTGACATTCTGGTCTGAGAAGAAAAGTGACTCTCTTAGGGTCCCTTGGCAAATTAGGACCGAGGCTCGATTTAGAAAACAAATTGTCAGACCGCTGTGTAGGGAGGGCTCTTTAAACAGGTTGCCTTGTTTTGGTTATAAAATAAGGATTTGGGACCAGATCTCCGTGGAATATGGTCAGTCTTTCATGTTGTCTGGACCTCACGGTACATGAATCTAGGCCAACTGGAATTGGGGTAAACAGAGGTCTGGATTTAGGGGAAACTTGTAACAACCTCAGACTCATCACCTCCTCCCTGGAGGAGCAGGCATGTAAAGCGAGGTCCTCAGAGGAGACCCCGGCGGCCTTGTTTCCATGGCTGAGGGCTGGACGCATCAGTGTGCTGTCCCTGCTTGCCTGGGGCCGGCTCTCAGGTCAGTCTGTAATACTGCCACCTGCCCCGTCTTGGGCACATGGACACAGGAGGCCCTCACTCGTGTCTAATGAGTGGAGAATGAAGCCCCTGCATTTGGGAAAAAGCACAATATCCATGACTTAATTCTTGATGCCACGGCCAACTGTGGGCATCACTTATTTGGAAATAAAACCTTTTTGTACTTTTAATGTTAGAATGAGCTCTTTTGCTGTAGATACGGGCTGAGCACAGAATAGTCACGTTTATCCCGGGCTCATGCAAGTCCCTTCCATTGACTATCCTCTCTCCACCTGAGTAATGTCCAAAACCATGGTCCCCTATATATATTTAGACAGATTTATATCAACATCACATTGTCACACTTGACTTCCCTCTTTTTTTTAATTATGTAAAAAAAAAAACCACATTAAGCCGAATCTAATTACTGCAATGTATATTAGAAGCAGGGCACCATCAAAATTTTATTTAAATTAATCAGGTTTTGATTTAAGATATTAAATTCAAATTAATCATGTAAAAATGGAAATGATCCTTGACGTGCTTCCAGCTGTGACTTCAGTCTGTTTTCTCGTGAGTCACTTTCGGGATGTCTTGGGGGGAACATTACAAAAATTCACGCCGGTGCTATTTCAATTAGAGTTATTTAGCAGGACAGATGTAAAGAATATGGTATAATTAAGAAGGAGCTGATGACATGGCTACAGATTTTCAGGATTAAAAGAAAAAGAAAATACATGAAGTAGAGTGCAAATTGACTACTGGCCACGATGCCCAAGTTCGAGTGCGGGGAGGTTAAGCATTCATTAAAGGCAGGGAGAAGATTTGTAGAACCACGGGACTTTTTCTCTGGAGCGATCTGCAGACTCCTACTTTGGTTTCAACTTTGAAGTTTCATTAACAAGCCAGCACTAACTGATACTGCAATTCTTACCATTCCCGAAATTATCTTTCCCCACGGCAATCATAGCCGTTGACTAATTTGATTGCAGGGTCATCAGAAAGCTACAAGAGTTAAAATAATACTTCAGGACTTATTTTAAATTAAATTCCATACATTGGCATATATAATATTGCATATAGAGATCCACTTATTATTTATATTCATGAACATGTATATTAGGTTTGATCATATCAATAAATTCTTAAAATAATACTAATTTCTCATTTATAATGTACATGACATAAAGTGTTTGAACATACATTGATTCATTTTTAATGGCACTTAAATGGAGGGGGTGATAGTCCTCTATTTGTGGACGATGAGGTTGGGCTTTGAAAGGGTACAACATTTGCTCAAAGCCTGGTACCTAACTGGACGCTAGGGACCAGAACTCACCCATTTCCTGGGTCTTCCAGGCCAATATGTTATTGTTACCCCTATGATCTGCAGTGGCCTCACCACTGGGTGAATTTGGTTTTCCAGCCTTTAAAAAGCCCCAAGAGTCAGAATACAACTTCAAGGGCCTGTTTAGGGCACACGGGGTCAGAACAGAAATCCTGGCAGTGTGATCACTGCACTGGGCCCCTCGTCTGTTTCCAGTGTTTTGGCTGAACCCCAGAGAGGGACTGGGGTGGGGGGTTTCCTACCAGAGGATGTGACTCAGTCCGGGTTTCAGAGTCTGAAATAATCAGTATTTCCATGCAAAGAGAAAGGCATGTATCCTTTCTTGCATTCCCTCCGACAAACACTGCTGCTCTGTCATGTGATCCCTGCTCAGACCCCCCCCGCTGAGTCCCAGGGACTGGGGCTGTGTCCCTCCACCCCAGGGCAGCCCATCTGGGCTTTGGGGCAAGTCGGATCCCTGCTCCACTGGAGTCTTCCTGGCCACGGTGCAAAGAGCCCAGGCTCCCTCCACCCGAACTTGGACATGACCCTTATCACAGGCTGAACTCTGGTGTCCTCAGTGGTAGGGGTGCCTCTGGAATGTGAGAACTCACGGGAAGGAACCCAGCCTTGCTTCTCGTAAATAAACTTGACTCAGGAAAATGCAGGGACTGTATTTTGTTGGTCTTTGGATGCTCAGCAGCTAGCCTGGGGGCCGGAACTTAGTAGGTACCCAGTAAATTTTTGCTCAGTGAAGAAAGAAAGGAGGAAAGGAGGAAGGGAGAGAGGGAAAGAATAGAAGAATAAATTAGTGAATGAACGTTTTTACCGCTGAGCTTATCATGAACTCTCATTGTGAATGAGGATGAAGATGCCATCATCTCTCCTCTCTTCCTCATCCCAAGCCACCTTAGGTGACTATCCAATCAGGAGATGGTCCCACCCCAGGGACATCAACCGTGTGTGTGTGTCTGGATTGACTTGAGAGTTGTAGAAAGCAGATGATTCATTGACGGGTCTTGCTTCCCACTCATGTGGTGTAGAGCGTGTAGCTCCTCTTTCACAACCATGTTTCGCTCTTTTTAGAAAATGACTCAGGTGGGAGGCTAAAATAATAACTGTTTTTCTTGGTGGAAAATAGTTTTTGTCAGTTAAATGCTGTTACTGATTGTCCACAAATCCAATCAATCCAATAAGAGGAGTGTTTCAAATACTAGGACAAAAATAACTTTTTTCTGGTCTCCTTTTGCTTTTCTTTTTTGGTTTCATTTTACGCTTGTACACTAGTACCACCTGACATGGCAGATGGCACGGTTGACACACTGTGAACCTTGGATGAGAGGCACAGCCTCTCTGAGCCTCAGTTTCCCTAGTTGTGGGTGATCAGTTGTTTGGGGGCTCAGATTTCAACCTATCCTCATGTTGCTTCCTACCTTTTCCTGGAAGCAGGGTCGTGAATTTTCAGGCTCGTGTGGTAACTGTTCCTGACTTTGGAGATTGGGATGGTTGCTGAGTCCCTACACAGCTCTTAACTATTCATGGATAAGATCTTAATAGCTGGCTGGTACTTGTAGCTTCATTCTATAGAATAAGAATCTTGGCTTAGTAACTAACTTGACATTTCTGTGATACTGGCCAAAGAACTTACATTTTCTGATTCACAGTTTCCTCATTTGTAAAAAGAAGCTAATGACCTCTCTCTAGAAGAAAGATTGCGAAGATTAGATGGGGAAATATTAAGCTTCTCTGACCCTTCATTCTACCTCCTTGTGTACTCTTCACCAATACTTTAATATGCCCGGCAGCTTTTGGTCACAGGGCCTTTGCACCTTCTCTTTCCCTCTCCCTGGATGCTGTTCCCTGGTTAGCAACACGCTTTTCTTTGTTCCTCTCTCAGTGTGCCTTGAAGTCTCCTTGACACAACTCCTTCTCTGATCATTCTTCCTTGCTCACAGCATTTTTATGTCATTTTCTGCTTTTATTTTTCTTTGTAGAACTTATCACCTTCTGAAATACCGGGTCTTACCTATACAAGTCTCTACGGCCTTCCTGCTAGCCCATCATTACAGCCAGGACTCCCTGGTCCACTGCTGTATCCCCAGTGCCTGGCAGGTGGTAGGTAGTCCATAAATACCTGTTGAACGAATACCTCTGTTTGAAATATAAAGGAATATTCACCCAGAAAATGCAAGCTACCTTGTATTTTACAAATCACCTTCTTTTTGGAGAGAACCCTGGGTTCAGTGGAAAGTCAGGACCACCAGACACCACGGCGACATAGCTTTGTACCCGGAGGTCAGCGGAATGCCCTTGCGTATGCATGTGAGAAGAGACAGGGGCAGAGACACAGGGAGGAAGGCCTACAGAGAGACCAAAAGGGACAGAACCACAAAGTCATAGGCTGAGACACTCACAGAGAAGCAGAGCTAGAGAGAGGTCCAACACAAGAGAGAAACAGAGAGATGAAGCTGAGTCCAAGAGGGAGAAAAATGAGAGGGGGAGAAAAACGAGAGGAGGAGAAAAGACTAACCATCAGCGCAGAAGGGGGAGGCTGGCACGCGGCCCCAGGCCCCATCCTCCTGCCCATCATCCTCAGTCCAGCCTCCAGAGCCTGCCGTGCACCTGTGCACAGGCAGAGCCTTCTTGCATCATCACCTTGGCCCTTTGGAAGCCAAGCTCCATCCTATTTACTCAGCCCTCATGGTCAGAGCTGAGCTCCTTTGTGAGTGGCAACATCGCTGAGTGCCCCCAAGAGGCCTAGGAGTCCCCTGCAGCACCAGGTCAGGGACAGCTAATTAATACTGAGAAGGTCTAGGTGCCTCCTGCTAATTGCTGTGGCCTCGGCAGGTCTGGGTGTGCTGTTACCTCCTCCGCAGCCCTGAGCTCCCAGGGGCCAATCCTACTCTAAGCAGAGGGCAGCAAACTTGAAGAGGTGAACGTTTCACAACATCTTTGCCTTAAGTCTGAAAATTATTATAAAGAGCACGGGGAAATGTGGGTCACCTTAAAGTGCCCCCAAATGGGCATCGCATAAGTAATCCTTACATACTCAAGCCCATATCAATCTTGCAGCAACCTTGCATGGAAGATGCTGTTGTTATGCCCCTTTGAAACTGGGCAACCGGAGACTCTGATGTGTTCCAAATTGCCTGAGGATGGCACAGGACTCAACCACACAAACCAGGGTGGATGGATCTGTCCAGCCTCCGCCACTGCCACCACCCAGAGCTGTCTTCAGGACACGGCTCCAAAGTGGGACTTCAGATTTGATTTACAGGCCCACAATTCCTTTCTGAAACCCTTGGGAACAGATGTATTTCAGAAATCAGAATTTGGCACATTTAAAAAAATGAATATGTCTCATAATTGTATACTGTATAACACCACCCTGAGGAGTCTGGGGCAGCACCTAAGGACAACAACACATTAATATTTCTGCAACAAAATGCATGACTGCTCACACTAAGTGGGAAACATAAAGACTATAAATAGCCTTATAGTAGTTCTATCAGCTCAGGTCAGTTCTTACCACCACAGAAGTGATGGAAAGGCCTTTTGGTTTGCAAATCTTTTTTGGAATCATGATTATAAGATTATGGGCTGGTGAGGGAAGACAAGGCAAGAGAAGGCTTTTCTTCTTTTCCATGGGATAGGTCACACATGTGGCAACCAAGAACTGTGCAGTTTCAGTTTATAAACTGGGTGCTGCTTACAAGTAGAACATACATGCAAAGCAGAGAAGATTCTTCCCCAGAGCAGTGAAGTGCAGACTGCCGTTAGCCTGGGGGGAGTTGAATTTGGGGCGATGGCCTCATGGGTGTGTCACCACACTCAGTGTGCTCAGCAGTCATCCTCAACTTCTCTCAGCGAGGCAACTTGGGCTGAATAAAGGCTCAGCTCAGGGTCTGATGCCTGGTAAGCGTTCCGTAAATGCTGCCTACAATGGAGAGAGCCTGGGAGAGCCTTCGTGGTGTGCACGTTATACTGCAGACCCTGGGCGTTCAATAATTGGTGGCTCTTATTTCTCCAAGCCTTTCTCCAATCAGGGGCTTGGAAACACTCCGCATTTGATTTGGAGCAGTTTTCAGGGGCGCCCTCCTCCCCTTCTTTCCAGCGCCCGGCTCTCCACCATCAAAGACCGTGAACCACCCTTGTTAGAAATACAGTGGGTAGAGTAAGGTGGAGACTGTAGGAAAGGGGGCTTTCTCTAAGACTTTAATTCAGAACATCTTCTCCAAAAGTCTAGAAGGATCTGGAAGGATCTTTCACCCCACTCAAGGCAGCTTGAGAGAAAGAAGTAAGTGCCTCTTCACATTTAGGCCTGCATGGGAGATACGCTATTTTTTTCAAGGCCCCACGAAAACCTCTCCCTCCTCCCATCTGATAGGTTGCTACTTCCTTTACAGTTCAGAGATCAGAGATGCAGCTCCCTTCCCCCCGCAGGTGTGGCAAAGGCAGAGGGCAGAAAACAGGCCAGGTTTGCACAAAGGAAGACCAGAGGCAGAGATTACGTAAGGAGGTACAGTGCACCCCAGTTCATGGGCAGGCAGGAAGGAAGGCGATAGTAGGGCTTCCAGGCAGGGTACCTGCCTTCTGCTTGTCTGATTCTAGCAGCTGGAAGACCAAAAATAACCCGGACTTCCTGCAGAGTGAACACCCTGGTAACCCCCACATAGGGTGGGGAGCCTCCCCATATGGAATCACAGCTCAGAAAGGATTTGCTGCCTCAGTTTTCTCATCACAGACTGCTAGGGCATCAGGATCTTAAATATGGGAAAGAATCTAACACAGCAATAGAGCTAATGAAATAATGGTTCCTAAGATCATGATTTTGTACACATCGTTTCATTTGCTCCTTTCCAATCTATGGCGTTGATTAGTTTTACCTCCATTTACCAATACGACGATTAAGATACAACGTGCTCAAATAATTTGCCCAGGATCATAGAGAGAGCAAGCAGTAGAACCAAAGCCAAATTTCGGTTCTGTCTGAGTCTCAACTCGTATTAATTTCACTAACTATGCTAGTTGTAAAACTAAAGCTAAAGTGACAACAGATAAGCAAATAACTGAGCAATAGCAGTAACAGTAAGAACACAGTTATTCTTCCTATCAAAGTGTCCATCTTTGCAAAGACTATTATTATAAGAAAATATTAAATGTTCCTGTTTTTAAAAGTATGCACAATTCCCAGCCCAGGTAGAGGGTCAAGAAATAACTGTTGGCTTAATTTGCATCCGGATTGCAACCTTTCTTATAGGCACTGGGACACAAAGAGCAGACGGATACGCCCTGCGCCAAGGCAGCAGGTGGCACGATCCCAGAGCCTCTCAGGTTCCCTACCTAGGTGAGTTTTTGGGGCCTGGAGGGGAATTAGGTTAACCTTTGAGACTTTCAGGAATGAGGACCTGTGTCTTTAACAGATCGGCCTGCTCCTGCCTTCCCAGGGCAGAGCACGGCAGCTGGGCTGCCCCCAGGCTCAGGCCGCCTGTTTTGCACAGCCTCTGAAGCCAGCCTGGCTGCTGCCCTGGGAGTCTCCCGGCCACAGGTGAAGTTCCAGGGCCCCAGCAATGCCCAGGGGGCCAATCAGGCTGGGTCTGCATGAGGTAAGATGGAGAGTCGCCCTGTGTGCTCTGGGTTCGCTCAGAAATCTCAGCAGATCAATGTCACCGTGCCTTTTAATTACGCCTCCTAGGCCTCATCATTATTTCATGGCCTTTAATACGCCCAGCAGGCAGCCCTGGGCACACAGATAAACAGCCACCCAGCATGGCCTGGCCCTGGAGGTGGCACCCACCGTGGCCTCCCAGCCCAAGGGATGGGGCCTGACAGGGCCCTGGCTCTACCAAGAGCAGAGCATTTTGACACCTGGAGCCGTTGAGCATCTTAGAACAGCCCTGTCTTGCAGCAGAGGCTTGGCACTCATTTACTGAGGACCTACTGTGTGCCAGGCGCAGGCCCCGGGCTGGAAGCACTGGGGAGGCCCCACATGACTTCTCTAGGCTAGTTGACTGCTGAGGTCCCTCTAGTCACCAGCTGCCTCTCCACACTTGCAGCCTTTTGCCTAGAGCAGTGTTCTCAACCCAGGGCGATTTTGCCCCCAGGGGACATTTGACAATGCCTGGAGACATTTTCCGTTGTCACAGCTGGGGAAGGGCTGCTACTGGCATCTAGTGGGTAGAGGCCAGGATGCTGCTAAACATCCTACAATGCCCAGGGCAGCACCACGCAGAGGAGGATCTAGCCCCAAATGTCAGCAGGGCCAAGGGGAAGCAACCCGGGCCTGGTGGGAATAAACGACTTCCTTGACATGCCGCATGCAAGACCTCCTGGGCCCCAGGGACTTACTAGATCACTCCCTGACTCAAGGTTTATTATTCAGCAACATAAATCCCCTCTGGGTCGCCCGCTCCACACCGGCCACCCACCACACCACAGCCTGCCTCTTGCTTGTCCTACTTACTCTCTCAAACGTCTTCCTGGTCATTCCCACCGCCGACACCCACTGACCCTCGGTTCCGCCTCCCCCAGAGGTCCTCCCTCAGTCCTTCCACCCTGGAGAGTGTCCTGGCTGGTTTGTGTTCCTCCCCCCTCTCTCCCCAGCAAACCCACAGCCCACATACTTTGTTAAGAGTCATAGTTAAAGTACGGGAACTTGGGAATGGTTTGCATTTTTAAACAAAGGAGAAAAATCCGGTGCCAGCCCTCTAGAAGGGCTCTTCGTGGCACGTCTGCGCTGTCGTGTTTCTCTGCACAAGCAGGGACCACGGGGAAGGCTGCAGGCTGTGCAGCCCTCCCCCTCCGTCCCCTGGGCACACAGCACCATGTGTTGGGATCAGTGATTGGGACAAGTCCATGCACAAGAAATACCTGTTGTGTGGACAAATCCCTCCTGAGTTCTGTGATGAAAAGGAAGAGTTCGAACCAGCTGGTCCACGCTGGGATCTCCTCTAACCCCTGTTCCCGTCCCAGGCTGGCTGAATCCACACTTGCTAACCCCGACGGAGCTGTAATTTGGGGAGAGTGACTTACTCCTTCTCAGCTCAGGTTCCTAGATCAGTAAAATGGGGACATCAAAAGGACCTACCTCCAGGCGCTGGGGCGAGGGGTCCCTGGCTTAGCCTGGAGTGCAGTGCCTGGAACAGGCCAAGGACTTGGTGTCCCCAGAATACAACAAGCTGTGTCCTGCTTCTGTGCGTTTGCAGGCGCGATTCCTGCTGGCTAAGAGGTGTCAAGTGAGGAAGGCAGATGTGGGCAGGAAGAACTTCCTGCGTCTCCTTTTCAGTCCCAGTTAAGAGTTCCTGAGGGATCCGTGCATGAAGCCAGAGGGATTTGAGCCAACTTAGAGGCAGCGTCTCCTGCCAAGGAGTCACTGCTCTGGGTCACGGCACGGCCTCCCCTGACCACATGCCAGACGGTGGCTGTGGAAGAGTGACCCACACCCTTGTGTCATACCTTTCCCAGGGACCCAGTTGGTAGCTTATCTTTTCACATAAGCATCACTTCTGAGGGGGAAAGTGGAAACACCTCTCGGGTTCGCATTGCAACACTGGGGCGCGGCACTGAACAGGATCCTCCCTGGCTTGTAATTTTTGGGCTTTCTTAACAGGAACTGAATCCATAATATTTTTATCGGGTCAATAAACTAATCAATCAGCTAGCTGATTGTTGATTCCACAGACTAATGAGAAAGAATTTCACTAACATTTACTTCAAAGAAATTTTGTACTTAAATAGCTTGTCACAAATTCAACTTTAAAATACCTGAGTTTACCAATGAAAAAAATTCTTTCAGGAAAGAATTCTGGAAAATCTGAAAAAAAATGTATGAATTTAGAAATTATGCATAGATCTATTTATTACGTTTCCCTCTGTCTCTTTCTCCCTTCCTTTCCCTTGCCCTCCAGAGTACCTTCTGGAATTCTTGCCCGTTAAACAATGCCAGAACTCTGCCTGTGTGTGACTTATGGAAGAAGGGATTCCTGATTGCTCAGGACATAATGTACTATGCCGATGCCTCTTCGAGGAACTTCGTGTGTTATCAAATATCGCCCTCATAACAGGCCTTCGAGGGAAGCATTAATTTCCCCACCTTTCAACAGATTTTCTGATTTTCCCAGGTTCACAGAAATTGCAAGTTACAGATCTGGGTTTCCACCCAGGTCAGTCTGACTCCAAAACTGGTGTTCTTTCCTCCACGAACACGTTCATGAGGATCCCAAAATATTATAAAAGAGGAGCTCCAAGGCAATCTGTTTATTCAGTTGTCGACGGCAATAACAACGTATTGAACTTCAGCCTCGATTGAAAGCTTGTATTTTTTTCTGGATTATAGAAGGGAGCTTCTGGAAGTTTTTCCAGAATAGGAGTGAGGGACATGGTGTGACATTTGAAGCTGGATGACTGAACGCTGGGCATCTCTGACTGAGCCCTGGGTGTCTCTGACTGGACCCTGGGCACCTTTACCTTTCTCCTCCCACGCGGCGAACACAGTGTGTGGCCTGGGCTGTTGCTGGAGACCCCTGCAGGACTGACTGGACTCAAGGTCCCCCCTTCACATTCCATGTGTTTTGTTAGCACCTTAGTACTAACCCTCCCACCTTCCCGGCACCCGACAGTTGGTAGCATTCAGCCTTGCTCCCACATCTGAGTCCCCAGGATGCCGCAGGGCAGGAACTGTTTCCCCAGGTGATGAGCCAGTGAAGGGTCTTCGAGCCCCCGGGTCATTTGTCTCTCTCCTTTCTTAAAGGTCTGCCTCTCGAACAACTTTCCCTCTTCCACTTACTCACAGGCATTTGTTTCCCTTTGTTTGGATTTTATTATTGTTGTCATTTTAATGCAATACAAGGGGTGGAAGCTAAAGAAAATCTCACAAAGAAACTGTAGAAAAATATGTCATTCTTACTCCTCCCGCCTCCTGGAGGCCACCACTGCTTTAAGGCCTCCGAAGGAGCGCTCTGGGTCGGTCACACGCCCTTCGCTGACAGGACCCTGAGCTCTGGCCCGGACAGGTCGCATTTGTAGGCTCACCCAGGAACACTCGGTGTTGGTGGAGGCTTTGGCAGCGCAAACCACAAGCCACGGTGACAACTGGCCGAACACCCACCGGGGCCACCACCTGCACGCCTGCCCAGGCTGGATGGCAGGGCAGTGAGGCTGAGTTTGGGCAGGAAGGCCGCCGGGCAGCGGCAGGGGACGGGAAGGGCTGGTAGGGGCCTGGACCGGCTGTGCTTCTCCCCTGCCAGGGATCCCCCTCCTGGCCGCGGGGCCGGGGGCCAGAGGAAGCAGCCACTGTGCCACCTGCTGAGCTTGCATTTCCAAACCTCAGTCACCCTCAAAGGAGCTCCTTGAGAGAGGCCTGGATACAGAAGTAAATATTTTTAAATCTTAGGGCTTATCAGGGGACTTGATAAAGAAAACACAGGACTGGGTCCTCCCTAGGGAGGCACAGCGTGGTGTGCAGCGTAGCGCAATGACCTTGGCCCATATTTGTCCGGCCGGTCCTGGGTCCCCCGTTTTAACAGGGTCCCCCCTCTCCAGCAGCACCACCGCGAAGATGAAGAGGGAAGCAGGCGGGAGCCTGGGTGTCGGCCTCCCTTCAGAGCAGGAGCTGCGCGAGAAAAACAAGAAGAAATGGTGGAAAATGCTGTCAGGAAAGGCTGGTTTTCTGGGGAATGACGTCTTTGGCTGGAGCCACGGACAGTCAGCATTCCTTCTCTGGCTGAGTTTTCTGGAAAATTTAATCTCTGCTTCAGTTCCAAAAAGCTAGGGCTCATGGGCGTCCTCCTCTGCAGGCCAGCTACGTGGTGAAGCGCGCAAGTCCAGAGACAGGCGCGGCTGGTTTGGGTTTCTAAATGCTGAGCCCGCCTTCCCGCCTTCCCGCCTTCCCGCCTTCCCGCCTTCCCGCCTTCCCGCCTTCCCGCCTTCCCGCCTTCCCGCCTTCCCGCCACCGCGGACACCCCGCTCCTTGCTCCCTATTGGTTGAGGAGGAGGCTCCGCCCCCCGCCGGGGTGGGCCAGCGGCTCAGGGGGCGGCCAGGTCTGCCGGTCCGTTTGGCTGTGGAAAATTGCTCGGAACCTGTTGGGAAACCCCAACTCCTGGAAACCAGAATTGGTGAAGGGTTTTTTTATTTTTTTATTTTTTTTCTGTCGTTAAGAAACGGGGAATGCCTGGAGTCCCTGGGGCTGGTGGCGAGCCAGCGCCTCGGAGCCAGCGCCGCGCGTCAGGGTGAGGCGGGGAGGAAACTACGCTCAGAAACACGCGGGAGGGCGCGGCCAAAGCGCGCCAGCCAACGGGTTCCCGCTTATTCTAAATAATTAGGCTGACATCTGGGGATGATTTATAACCGCAGTTTATTTGATGCAACAATAAAATTCCAGAGTTTGGCAGGGCGATGAAGGCTGCCGAGGCCGAAATGTGAACGTGATATTGTTAAGCTAAAGAAAATGCATCTATAAATCACATTACGTATCCTTATGGGGATTGCAGATTAATGTTCTCAAGTTGACAGGATTTTGGACTCCAAAACCAGTTATGAAATGGTCACGTGAAAAAAAAAAAGTCAAACTAACAAAACAAATTTGAAGAAATTGGGTGGGGGTAGGAAGACAGGGGAACTTCATTGAGGGTCCGCATCTATGAAAGCATAAACTCCCGTTAGGGAGCAAAGCCGAAAGGAGGCCGCCTTGGCAAGACAGACGATGATGCTAATTAGGGTTTGCTGAGCATTTACTATATGCCAGGCATGGTGCTGGGTGCCGCACTGGGTATCTCATTTAATCCTCACCGCAGCACAGCGGGCGAGTCCCACCTTGCAGCTGAGGCACAGGGAAGTGATATGATCGCCCGGTCGCCCAGCTTGGCAGTGTGGATGTGAGACGCAAACCAAGGCCCCACGGGCTTACCCCGCAGGTTGAGCAAGCAGATGCGATGGAAGGGGTTTGCGCCACGGGGTCTGAGAAACCCACATCCTGCCGTCTCCACCCCCTCGTAGCTGGGCCCGAGTGTCGCGTGTGTAGAGTGTGGATGGTGATGCTTACTGCGTAGAGTTGTCACTGGGGTGACATCCGACTCAGTCTGATAAAAGCACCGATCTACCACGGTGCTTGCTCTCTTGTGGGCTCTCAAATTTTGGGGGCTTCCCTCCTTTTTCCTTTTCTTCCTCCTGTAGGAAGTGAACTGAATTCCATCTGACTCGTAGCCAGCAGACCAGGGATTTGCTGTAAGCCAGACGGATGCTTTTCCACGCGTGGAGCCTGGCGACAGGCTCTCAGGAAAGGGACCAGGGCACGGGGTCATTACTCCCTGGCAGGCGGCGGGTTGGGCAATGAGTGACGTCTAGACCTTTACGCTGTGGCAGATCAGCACTAACCAGGCCGATAACCTGTATCTGGAAGGTCATTCATTCAGGGATTAGCCAAGGTCAATCACAACGGTCCTGCTGACTGGCCCATTTATCTGATGAGAAAGTACAGTGAGCAGGGCAGCAAAGAGGGACATGAGGGCGTTTGCTCAGTGCCTGGGCCGCCAGGAAAACAAGCCCTGTGTCCAGGCTCAGCCTAAGAGGGGGAGGCCTGACCCGTGTCCCCGGCCTGTCTAAACTGGGCTGGAGCGACCCAGTTCTCACAAACCCACAGCTGGACACATCTACTCTGCCGATGTGCTGGCGTTTGGGGACGGCCCCCAGCATCCAGTAGAGCACTTAAATAAAAGTAACTCACATTTTATGTCAAATGGTACATACACATTGCAAAAAAATCAAACCAAATAAAATGGATATGCAAAGAACATTTTCTTTTGTCTCGGGGATGACCACTGTTAATGGTCTTTATTCATCCTTTCAGGAGTAGTCTACATATTATCAAATATGTGTGTTTGTTGGTCCCTTTTTGTGACACACGGCTTTGCCTCTTGCTTTTTTGTTCAATTAACAATAGTTTGTTAACTGTTCTGTGCCAGTACATTTAGAGCGACCTCATTTTTTTTTTTTTTTTGTGACAGCCTAGTGCTCTTTTGCGTGAATGGACTGTCATAGTTAGTGACTCCTGCTTACCGGAATGCTCTGGTTGTTTGCAGACTTTCCTCATTACAATGAATGCAAGTGGCAAAAGCCATCCTGGGAAACCAAGCCTGGTCTTAGAACTAGGTTTCTGGTAGCAAGGCAGAATTTCTGTCTCTGAGGACACCAGTGTGCCAGGTCCTGTGCTCGGATCTGAGGACACCCAGGTGTCTCCCACTGGCCCTGCCTTGAGTTCACAGGGAACAGGAGGCTGTTTGGGTAGGCGCTTTAGGAGCAGCTCTTGGAAACCAGCACTAGCTTCCAGCTTCCAGCCCTACATCCCAGGCAATCTCCAGCCCCCTAAGCCTTGTTCCAGGCCCTCCCTGCCCTGCTAACTCCATTAGGCCCTCCAGAGAACAAAATGGGTCTTTCTGTAAACAATGAGGGAGCTATCTGGGAGTAACTAACTGGTTTTCCCTCCATTTGAGGAACGAGGGCAGAGTGTCTTGTAGGATTGCTGTGAGGATTACCGAGGGTGCGGTGTGTGTAGAAGTGCCGACGAGTGTGATTGTTATTGAGGACGTTGACATGCAAACAGATGGTGTATAATAAAACTCAGTGAGTGCCCTTACTGAGGGGTAAGGAAAGGGCTGTGGAGTTCTTTGTTTTTGGTGGGGAGGTCCTTAATTCCCTAATGTTTCTTGAAGGGTAAACGGAGATTTCACAGACGGAAAAGGTTTTGGAAGATGAATAGGAATTTGCCCTTAAAAATGAAAGAAGAGCAGAGAGAATTGCAGGATTCCAGGTAGAGGGAACATCACAGGCAGAGAGATAAATTCATTCATAAGGAGAAC